>JAMKPZ010003828.1:0-35359 GCA_024699675.1 Amphibolis antarctica | reverse complement strand
GATAAATAACTTTAAATTTCAAAGTACGTTGATAACTTCACAAAGTAATTGATGGGTAACATTTCAGATTAAACATATTTTACTTTGTTCTAACTAACGTTTTTCCCAAAAATGTTGCAAACATTTTTCCCCCAATAAATGTTCATTCATATTAAACGAAAGTATAATCAATGCACTTAATAAATCAACTTTTCTAATTAACTTGTAACCGATGTTAAACGAAAGTATAATCAATGCACTTAATAAATCAACTTTTCTAACTAACCTGTAACCGATGTTAAATGAAAGTATAATCAATGTACTTAATAAATCAACTTTTCTAATTAACTTGTAACCGATGTTAAACGAAAGTATAATCAATACACTTAATAAATCAACTTTTCTAACTAACCTGTAACCGATGTTAAACGAAAGTATAATCAATGTACTTAATAAATCAACTTTTCTAATTAACTTGTAACCGATGTTAAACGAAAGTATAATCAATACACTTAATAAATTAACTTTTCTAACTAACTTGTAACCTGTCGGTAGATCCAACGCTGACTGACGTCCTTCCGTATTCCATTCGATAACTTCAAAAAAATCCTTGACAAATGAATCCCAAATCCAAAATCCTTGACAAATGCAGTACGAAACTACCGTTAAAATCACAAATCGTTGATGAGGGGACTTCCAGCGGACTGCGCATGTGAGGATGATTGGGGAAAATGAATTATTGTTTTTTTGTATTAAAATAAATGGACTGCTTTTACGCGGGTGTCATCAGCGGGAGGATTTTTTTTCTACGCGAGAGATTTTTTTTCGAACACTCTATCTCTTTATCAAACAGCTGTTAATCTTTCATCTAACAGGTGCCTATAGACTCTTCTGTATGTACCTACAGAACCATTAAACCCTTTTTAAAATTATAATTCAAATAAAAGAGTTGTTTATTTACATGGTGAGTTGAAGTGGGATAAAATTTATGTTTTGTAAAAGTTAAAATAATTTTTTAATATAAAATACTAAAATTATTTAATAAATAAAAGTATATATTGTTGTAATATAAAAAATAAAATTACATTACATTTAAAAGGTATTTGTTGTAAAGGTAAAATTAAGTTACATGATATTTACATTAATAAGAAATTACATAATTTATAATATAAGTATTTTATTATAATTTTTAATATAAAATATTAAAATTATTTAATAAATATTACTTACGATGTACGATAAAAAGAAAAGTACACGCTAAAAAATACGCGAGGTCAAAAACCTCGTCCCGCAAGTGGAGAAAGGCAGTCCCATTCCTCTTCTTCTGACGCCACCGGCGCATTCGTCCCCATCGTCCTTCCCGATCGATCGCCGGTCGTCGGACACCGCCACGGTCTCGTCGTCGTCCTCCGATGGCCACGGTCTCGGCGGTAAACACCGGTCCTGGCTCGTCCACGTTGCCAATTGTTTTCGTTCGATTCTGATCTCAGTTTCGACCGTTGCCCCCTTACTTTTTCTAGCAGAATAGTCCGCCGAGGTCGTCGTCTCAGAGCCCTAAGCCGCCGTCTGCCCAGCCCTTCGTGTCGGTTACCGTTACCGACCCCGTCAAGCTGGGGAATGGCGTCCAGGCATACATCTCCTACCGCGTCATCACGAAGGTGGCCCATCTCTTCCTTAGATCTCATCGTTGCGTGGTCGTCTGTGGGTACATAGAGAGTAGATAGCGGCGATCCAGGACGTAGCAGCAGTGGTACCGGTAACGAAGGAGGTGATATCAAGAAGAAACGGGAACGATCAATGGAGGCGCCATGAGGCAACCGAGGAGCAGTTGTGCTTCACCCGAAGAGCCTGCCGTTTTTGGGTTAAGGTTGTAAATCTAGAGTTATGATTGTAGCCGTTGATAATTAACGGGTCGGTGGTTGTAATTCTATATGTACCCACAATGCTTTAAGGAAGAACCATCGGTGAGCAAGCAAGTGAGATAACCTTGGCTTGCGCATCAAATTAGATCTCTTGGCCAATTCCATTCTCCCCCACCATCTCACCCACATCACTTGTTTCCACCATGGCACCCCCCACCCGAGTATAGGAGGCCTGTGTGGGTTCCTATCTCGACAGCAACCGAGCAACCCAACTGGCTTAACAGAAGATCTACAACTGAGTACGTACCTAAGAGGACTTAAGGGTTACCTCTGGTACAGTCCATTCATTTCGGCCACGTACCATGCACAAAGCCATCGAATTAGCTACCTATCAAGAACTAAAGCACAGGGAAAATCGGAATTGGAGTAGATCGGGGACAGAGAGAAGGGAACTACTTATAGACCCAAAGTTGTGGATCAGATGTTCTATCATACTGAGTTAGTTTGCCAAACACTACAGGTTTCTGATGTTGGCGACCCTTCACCTTGACCAAGCTTGAGGAGGCAGTTAGATAGGTTTGCGACCTCTCCCCTAAAGAAATATGATAATCCATTTAGCTCTTGTCAACAGGTTTTGGCTAGTTCCTGCTGTAGGTCCTGGTTGTTGTGAGTGACCTCCTCCTTCAAGAGCTTGATAAATTCTTGCGAAAGTAGAACCTCTGATACCAACTTGTTGCAGTTGGTTGGGTTGCTATTAGGGTGGGAACCCTTACAAGCCATATGTGCTTGTGTGGTGGGTGCCATGGTGGAAGTGAATGATCCAAGTTCGATGGTGGGAGAGAATGGAATTGGCAGAGTGATCTAATTCGATGTGGGTACATGTAGAGTTACAACTAATAACAACTACTGACCCATTGATCATCAACAATTACAATTATAACTTTGGATTTACAACCCTAACCTAAAAATGGTAGACTCTTTGGGTGAAGCACAATTGCTCCCTAGTTGCCTCATCCTTGACATGCCCATTGATTGTTCTTGTTTCTTCTTGATTGCTGCTTCCTTTGTTACTAGTGCTGTTGCTAGGTCTTGGATCGTCGCTATCATCGTCTATGTTACATGCAATTCCTGAATTGTAATTTTCTTGATTATTTGCAATTTCTTAGCCCAAACCTTCAAGGAGCATATTAACGTAAACCTTCATTCATGCGGAATAGAATAAATTTGATGTCCTTTCAGTTCATAAACTTCATGAATGTTGTTGTTGTTGCTGTTGCTACTGTCATGGTTGTCATACATGTGCATGTGTGAGGTTGTGGATCCATTTTGAAGACTGAACATAGCTGTAATTGGAAACTGCAGTTGTCTGAGACTTTTATAATCAGTGGGATGACAAGGACAGTGCGTCAACCTTCTAAATTCCCCATCTCTCATGGCCATATGGGTTTGGGGAATTCCATTTAGAGTATTTTCTTTTATTTATTCCTTTTGAAGTTGCTTTAACTTAAATTCCTTACGCCCTTGCCCCCATTGTTTAGGCAACTAATGTAATGTCAGTCACAGCCCTTTTTTTTTACTTGAAGCAAAGTACCGCTTTTGTTTTGGAATTTACTTAGACTTGGTTACACATGAGGGGGTTGGCTTAGCATTATGTTTTTACTACTTGTTTATAATTTCTCGGGTACTTGTTATATGCATTTGTTCTATATTTCGTTAAGTGTATAGTGGGCAGCTTCATGGGTCAACTGAACTTAGATGTGAGCATTGGCTTCCAAACCATTGTACCATACATGTATTGCATGGTCTCAAAGTATTTTAAATGCAAGACATATGAAAATCAATTATACACATTAATACGTGAACCAATGTTTTGTTGATAAAAGTGTCTTATTTCTGTAAGGTACAAGTTCATGATTATTTCTTTTTTACATGGTAGAATAATATAACATTCAAATGCAAGTGCTGGTGATCCAAATCACATTTGGTGTCCGGTATCAACTGACAAGAAGCTTCTATCTTCAATAAATAATTATATCCCATCAATTCTGGAAACAATTGATCGTAAGTTAAGTTGTTCATTGGTTAACTTATATTTTTTTGGTACCAAAAATGCACACACCATTAAATTTTCTCACATAGCGGAATTCTACAATTGAACTTGGTTTTATCTGGAGTACAATGTTGGAAATCTGCAAATTAATAGCATGTATCACTCAGCTGTTGATTTTATTATCCATTAAGCAGCCAAGAAGATAATTTCCTTTACTTTGGTGTATATATGCAATTACAAAGTGTCTTCTAAGTCAGTGATTAAATTTCCTTTTATGATTGTTTGAGACTAAATTATTCTAGATTATTTACAGACAAACTTACCTGATTACCATTCTCCGGAGAAAATTGTTATCCGCCGATATAGTGATTTTGATTGGCTACGTGATCGCCTCTTTGAAAAATACAAGGGGATTTTTATTCCTCCACTGCCCGAGAAGAGTGCTGTAGGTAAATACCTAATGATCTCTTTCTTTTTAGACTATTTTAATCTGAGAATACCTGATATTAGAGCCTGTGCTTGCACAAACCAGCCATTGAAATATAAGTTTCTCAATTTTGTAACAAACAATTGGTAGAACATTAAAAAATTATTATATTATCTCTGTAATTGGACCTTATATGATTTTCATGTCATCTAGAAAATTATCAGTGAAGGCTGAAAAATTTAGCCTCTAAAAAAATTTATGTCGTTTGGTTGTGTTAAAGAGGCAAACCCAATGTACAAGGTTCACCAATGTAGGGCCTACAGAGAGTTCAATTATACACAACCTTTTCCCCATAAATGAGAAGACCGTTTCCCATGATTCAAACCCATGGACTATGTGTCTGAACAAGTGACATTTATCAAAAGTCAAATAAGTTGCTTTTCTAAAATTAGCACTTTAAAATTTCTCTTTTCAATAGCAATCAAGTTGATTTGGTTGGAATTTGCTTTTTTATTGAGCATTCAAATTATAGTGCATGTGCACAATATAGATGAAATAAATTCATAGGGAACCGTTTTTACTTTCCTAGATATGTTTAGATCACATGAAATTTGTGATTTTTTACTGTTGCACATGGGGGGAACTTATTTAAACCCCCATTAGCTCAAAGAATCACCATTTCTTAAATATTGGCTAAGAGCCTAAGATGTGGACACATGACTCAGGCCAATGGCCAACGGTGCTGATTTGTTGAGGATGCCATCCAAATAGAAATTATTTCTCTGTAAATATCAATCACAGATTCACCAAAAAACTTAACTTAAATTGCTACTTGTAACTCTTGAATCAAGCTTTGCTGGGCCAAACATGTTGAAATTCTCTGGGATGATAGGTGGAGCCGTCAACAATGCCTAGTAGGACTATGCTGAAACAGTGATCAAGGCAGATGCATGGCAACATTATATTCTTATTTTTTAATAAAGGAAGTGTCTATGGTATCCTTAAGGATGCCATAAATTTTTTTTGGGTGCCATTAAGTGCTGATTTGGTGCCTTCTTCCAAGAAAAATACCTTTGGAGTGTATATTAGGGGCCTTCTATTTGGCAGACACAAAGATCTACCCAATTGGAGTGAAGACCAAGAGCATTGAAGAAAAAAAGAGGAGAGAAAATCACCCATGACTGCACTTGTTATTGGCAGCTGTAAAGGATCTGGGTGCCAACATGCTGATCTGGATCTGGTCTGCGATCTAGAACCAATTGATCCAAGTAAATATCTGCACTACACTAGATTATTGGATAAACTTTCCAAAAACTCTTCAGATTGGTAAATTTTCACTAATCTGGATTGTTCCAAAGAACATTGGTTTGTTTATGATGAGATTTATTTAATAATGTATATTGTTTGGATTTAATTCTTTTATTATGTGCACCATTGATTTTTACTTTTTGACCATGCCTTGTTATGCAACAGAGAAATGAGTCAAACAGAAATCGAATTCTGTTATTTTCTAAGAAATCTCAACTCCGAGGATTTTAAATTTCATTCAAAATTCATGCACAAAGAATCCCCTGCAATATTTTTGTCATAATACGGCAACATGAATGAGTTCCACCATAAAAAACTTCCCAGATGAGGTCCACTACATTTTCCATATTTTCTTCCAAAAAAGGTCTTCTAACTTCTCTTTGTTATTATCCAGCAGTGACCATGTTTTCATTGCAAATAAGTTGTTTGTGTAGTTTAAAAAAAAAAAAAGAGAAAAAAAGAAAAAAGAGAGGAAAAAGAAGAAGAAGAGTTGTTTGTGTAGTTAATCAGTCCTAGCTTCTCAAACCAAAGTAAAGTGATAGCATTTTGGAATAATGAGATTTTCCTGCAATATCTTCTCAAACCAGATGTGGTCCACTTATTTTTCAGTATATCTGTACTTTCTGTCACTTCAGAATGATTAGATTTTTAGATGTCTAAATATAAGATATTCTCTTGCCACAAATCTTTATTTTCCTTGTAACATATCTGTTTGACAATTGACACTTGCTACCATGTTTGCAAACCGATTCTTTTTGTTAATGAAACAACTTGTTCCAAATTCCGATACACAGATTTCTGTTCTCACATGGAAGTCACTTTTTTTTTTCTGGCCATATATTTCTCAGAGAAGTTCCGTTTCAGTGCTGAGTTTATCGAGATGAGACGTCAAGGTCTTGATGTGTTCATTAATAGAATAGCTTCACATCCAGAACTTCAACAAAGTGAGGATTTGAGAGCTTTCTTGCAAGAAGATGAAGAGGTAAACCATATTTTAGTAGGCAACTGTAAGATTATCTATCACCTTTTGTAGATGTAGAATTTGAAACTTATTGGACAACATGGTTTGTGGACTATATGTGATTTATTGGTACACCACTGCCGATATATTTTTAACCTGATTTCTATTTAATTCTTGCAGACTATGGAAAAAGCAAAATCTCAAGCTACTGGGCTGTTCAAGAAGCCTTCTGAGTTAATTCAAATTTTTAAGGTAGAATTCTTCATCAGTTATATTAAATAGCCTAAAAATTATTTGGAATAAGGTGTAAACAGCTAAAAATTCAACTATGGAACATGATATAAACTTGGAGATCTTGACGTTAATCTGAAGGGAAAACTTTGTGGTATTGGTAGGATTGATCTATTGTGATTTCACAGGTTGAAATTCTAAGAAATACCCTTTGCAATTATGATGATAAGGTTGTGTACATTTGAATCCTTGTCAGACCCCATATCAGTGGAAACTGCTTCACTGGATTTGCCTGTCTTGCGATAAACCCATAAATCTCTCTCTCCACTATTGGCCGGTATTTTGTAGTATTGATTAGTTGTTCTAGTAGAAGATATAACTTTATCTATGACTTTTAGTCCTGAAATATTTACATAATTGTGAATATTTTGATCATCACCATATTGTGATTTGTTCTGCAGGATGTTCAAACCAGGGTAAGTGATGTTGTTCTGGGAAAGGAAAAACCAGTGGAAGAATCTACTCCTGAGTATGAGAAATTAAAACATTACATTTTTGAACTAGAAGATCACTTGGCTGAGGCGCAGAAGCAGGCTTTTCGTTTGGTGAAGAGACATAGAGGTATGTATAAATCTTCAACACGTACGTTCTGCTTTCTTCTGTTTATCTTTTCGAATGACAGTTGGTTTTCACCTTCCAGAGTTGGGTCAGTCTTTGTTAGATTTTGGAAAAGCAATCAAGCTCCTTGGTGCATGTGAAGGTGAGTTACTTGGAAAGGCTTTCTCCGACCTTGGTGCCAAATCAGAATCATTATCAATTAAACTTGAAAAAGAGGTATTTGAGCCTTTCGAAGTCTCTATTGTACTTGGCTTTATGATATAATAATTTACCTTGGGAAATTCATAACCTGTTGTAGGCACACAATCTATTAATGAAGTTTGAAGAGCCATTGAAGGACTATGTCCGTGCCGTGCAATCGATCAAGGTATGACCTTTTTTTTCCCATTCAGCTACGTTGTAAGGGTTTTCAAGATACACCATTCGTTTGACCACAAGTCTACAACGTTCAGCAGTCAATGTTGAAAGCCTGGTAAGGTCATCACGAAATAATGACCCGTTGCATGTTTTTCCAGACAGAATTTTATTTCTATAAATAAAGTAGTTGCATTCAAACTTGTAAGAAATGTACTGATCTGTGCAGCTTACTGCAGGCAACGATGGTAGAAAGAGCAAATGCCTTCAAGCAGCATTGTGAATTGGCAGAAACAACCAAGTTAAAGGAAATTAGCTTGTATGATTTCATTTATAAATTTAATTTTTTTCATTCATGGTAGGGGACTATATGGGATAACTTTTTTTTTCCTCATTTACGTCTGTTATTACATATTTGAGAATTTCATGCATTTAATCTGATCATCCGATAGAATATGACCATAATCTGTGAAGTAGAATAAGCATATGATAAGGATAATTGTTTCTTCTCGCTGCTCCAAATTTAACAGTTGGAGCTGCCATTTGCCTCCTGAAATAGGTTTCACTTATTCGCAAATTTCGCCATATGGTAAAAACACTGGGTGCCATCCTGTGTTTTTTTAGAAAATAACTGAAAGCAACAAAAAAATTAAAATCAGAGGAAATGATAATAATGGGAAAAATTCACATATGAAAAAAGTAGTGGGTAGAATCGGTTTATAGCCCCGGTCCTGACCGAAATGTTTCATTGTTGGTTTTCTTGATGCACTGCAACATCATTTGGTTCGTCAAGCTGAATCCATGGAAGTTTGTCTAATAAATAGTCTCTACGCATGCAGCAGTGTGACTGTACAATGATTCTTTGCAGGGATAAGCTTACGCTTATACGTTCTGAGAAAGCTGGAGAGGCGGAAATTGAATATAGAGAGGTTGGTGTAGATGCCCTTTGCCCTGAATTGCTGGAATGCAGTAATATCACTTTGGGAGATTTATGTCATTGGAAAATATATAAAATGATAAAAAATTATGAAAAATTTAACTTGTTATTTTCAATTACAAACATTTCATTTCCACTGATATATTTCATGGCCATTTGCAGCTGAAGGCGGCAAGCGAGGAGGCAACCAAAAGATTTGAGACGATTGTTAGATTAATGAACGAAGAAATCATACGCTTCCAAGAGCAGAAAACCGCGGATTTGGGTCTTGCCTTGCATGAGTTCGCGAAAGGACAGGCAAAACTCGAAAGGGAGATTGCGGATGCATGGCGGACCCTCCTTCCCAAGCTCGAAGCTTGTTCACGAAAATGAGTGAACCGAAAATCACCGCACAACGCAAACGTAAATTTTTATTTCTACCTGAAGTATTCATCGTTGTGATTCTGATTATGGTAGCGTTTTGGGCAGTGTTTTGAAACGTTACAGCATACAGTAAAGTGGACCAAACAGCAACACAATGCATGGTAAATATCCTTCATTATGGGTATGTTTGGAGAGTACTTGAGTCAATAAAGTTAGATTGAATTAAAATTAAAGTTAATTTTGTGAATAATATTGATACTAATAAAAATTCAGAAAATTGGAATAATTAACGCACGTGCTACTAAATCGGATGTTTTGTGGTATACCTTATTTGGCGTTTTTGTTGTATATTATTGTGGCAACAAATGAACGAAAACAAAAATTTACTTGTGCTTTTGTTACCGTACAGATTGTTTCTTTGATAAATTTAGAAGGATTTGTGTTTTTGGAAATGGTTAGAAATGATTTATAAAGATAGGAGATAATAGGTAAAAATGTTCACAATTTTATGTTAAGGATTTGTATTTTTGAAAAGTTTAAAAAATAATAAGAAATAATAAGTCAAAGTTTTACTATTTTCTTTTATTTTTATATTTTTCAAAAAGATACAGATTTCTTCATAGTTTGGCATCAAGTGAAAAAACACTTTTTTTCCCACATCACATTTTAAAAAATTTATAGGAACAAAAATCGTATTTAATAATTTATTTTTTGTATGCAACAGACAAACAAATTTGAATTTGACTTAGATTTCAAATTTCTAATGTCTATTTACTAATTTTATTCAATCATATGAATGAGGTAATTAAAGTGTATTTATCGATTTCACCTTCTTACTTTACGAGCAGAAAGATGGAAAAATGGGAAAAAATAATTTAATAATAAAATAAGAGAATTAAAAAATACGAATGTTGTCGTAGAAAGTTGAGAATCGACGAAAGAAAAGATAACATAAGTTTAAAATAAAAATTATTATCTTATTTTACATATTAAATTATTTAAATAGATCAAAATAAAGAAAATACGAAAACCGAAGGCATAATAAACCCACGAATAAACCCTAGAGAGCAGGGGAAGAGCGAAATCGCATCCCCCTCGTCGTCGTCGTGGTGTTCCGTGGCCCATTCCATCCGGCTTCTGTACTTCTTCCGGTACGTGTTCCTTACCTTTTCTTTCATCCCCTACATCTCATCATCTCCCAGTCTTCTCTGTCAAGAAAGCCCTAACTCTGTTCCCGTCTTCGTTCAATTTGATTCGATCCGATAGCTATAACAAAGGAAGTTCCACATGAGTTTTTCCGTTCGTTTCTGTGAAGTGGCATACCGCGTCAATGCTGGGGACGCTGCCGATCCTTCCTCTCCCGGAACCGCCTATTGCAGGCACCCGACATCCTAGCCACCCAACAAAACAGCAGCGACAATGAGAGCAACCAGATGCTGCTGCCACTGCCTTCAAACCAACATGAGCACAAGGAATACAAGTCCATGTGAGTAGGGGGAAGGAGTAGTGAGAGGTCGCGATTGTTACTAGATGGAGGCAGGGAGAAGGCGAGTACAATCGTGGGAAAATCGGATCATGATTTTGGAGAGATTGTGATTGGCGAATCACTCCAACGAGAGAGAAAGAGAGGGAGGGATGAGATTTCTTTGTGAGGGAAACAAGGGAGTATGGGAAGGAATTAGGAGGAGAAGAAAAAAAAGAAGAAGCCTTACACGTGTATAATTTTATTTGCATTCTTTTTTTCCGTCAAGAATAGCTAATTGCATATTCTTGAGTCTCCTAAGCATGCATGTCCTTCTAGGCCTGTAAGATCCCTCATCTGGAAACTAAAATTTTTGGGACAACTAATTGATATGCATTGTATAATTTCAATAAATAGAGAATATAACAATTCAATCCATAATCCCACCATGTGGGGTTGGCCACACGAATCTTTTTTCATGTATTTCTATTTATGGTTGAATCCTTTGTTAAATTATATAATTTCAAATTTTTTCTTACAATTCATAACTATGTAGTTTTAGGCCTACCTCTATAGTTTCTTTTACACTTGTTAATTTTCATTTCCTAAATAGTGCATTTTGAGGTCTTCTAAGGATATGACTAATCATTGAGCTGATTTTCTTTTATTTTATCTTTGATTGGTGCAACTTCTGATCTATTTCTAATAAAATCATTTTTATCTTATCCCCTAAAGTTTTTTCATTCATCTATCTAAGCATATGCATCTCTGCAACTCGCTAAACAGAGAATAGGAAGAAAAGATATTATTACAGTCCAAATACCATTCATTAACTCGTGTTTGTTTTGATTAGGGGATTGAGACGAAGCCATGGCCAAGGGATCCAAAAGACAGAGGAAATCAGGCTTCAAGCCACCCAAAACAACCTACCCCAAAGAATATGCTGACTTTGGTGGGGAAGAATACTTAGATGATGAAATTGATGCCTGTAAGTTGCAAAAGTGTGTCTGTGTCTCTCTAAGACATGAAGTTTCCCGATTCTCTCTCTCTCTAATCTGCTGCCTCATTCTCCTTTGTGCGTGTGCAGTTCATAAACAGCAAGACATGATCCCTCTGGATATGAATGAGGGTTAGTGCATTTCTATTTGGGCTAAAAAATGTCCAAGTTGAGTCTCAAAAAAATTGTCCAAGCTCTTTTTCTAGCAATGACTTGTCTTTGTTTGGTGTTTTTCTTTAATGGTAGATGATGTGTCTGATGATGAAATGGAGCACCCCGTATTTGATATAAAGGTATGTTCAAGTATTTTTCCCTATGTTTGTAACACATCTCTTTTACTTTTTTCACATAGTTATTCTAATGACATGCCAAAATTGTTGACATAGGCACATTGCACCTCATATTTCATTTCAATGTATTTTCATGTATTCTGCTTTTACCTATACTATTCCAGTGATAAGCAGAACTTGTGAACATAGGGAAATGTGATTCTAAAACTGTTAAATCCTCAAGTATGCGGATAGAATGTTGATAACTTTTGTTAAGTGATTTTGATCATTAATCATAAGACTAAGACATCGATTATCACAATTGTGCCACAACTAAAGATGGAGTAGTGTTTGTTATTATTGAAAGGTGTCAAACAAATTGTGCCACCATAAGCCATGATGCAGTCTTTTTGCTTGTATTTATTTCTTTTGTTCATATTATTGAATAATTTTCCTGGTTTATTCTTCTCCATTGCATTCTCCAACATTTTTGTCTTCATGTCTGCATAATATGATTCTTTTTTTCCAATGTTTGTAAAGGATGATGATGATAGTGAAGATGATGAGGAGGAGGAGGATGGTGAAGATGGAGATGGCGATGATGCCTACAATCAAGCTGTTGAGAGACCGACTCCTTTTGAACAGAAAAGTATGAAGGAAACAAGTTTTTGCATTTTAAACTACGGAAATATTGCATTATCAATGTTTGGGTTTCAACTATGGTGCATACACTTGCATTAGAGGTTTTCAATGTTTGACTGTAATTTATACCAAAGTATGTGCAGCAAATAATATGATACTTTGCTACAAGTATTGTTTGCACCTTCTATCTAACTATATAATAGGAACTTATCTATATTTTTGTGCATAGATTTGTTACAATCCATCATATGGTAAAAAATCTGTTCCTTGTCACTTCTATTGTTTTGGGCCAATAATGAAAGCTAAATTTTGACTTTTCTTTGTGATGGTGGCTGAATTGAATTTCTTTGTGATGCTGATGCAGTTGTTAGGCAAGCCAAATTTCTAAAGCAACGGATTGGAGGAGTTGAAGATGATATTGATGATGGTGACAATGAGCCAGAAGAAAAGGGAAAGACAGTTTGGGGTAGACATAAAAGACTTTATTTCAATGCTGACAATACTGACTTTGAGGCAAGTATCTTCAAACTGTTTTGGGTTTTTGAATATTTCCTTCTTTCCTTGTTTTAATTTCAGCATCTTGTGTTCTTGATGTATATTAGTGTTCTTTAGAAAAATGTCTGAAATTTGACTTTTTTTGATTTAAAAGCTACAATCAAGTGATGAGGACCTGCAAGCAGAGGAGGATGAGGCATTAAGGATTCAGAGAGAGAATGCTATGTCCTTTTCAATGAAGGACTTTGGCCTCAATGCTTTTGATGAAGATGCGGATGATTTTGGTGAAAAAGAAAAAGCCTTAAACGTCAGTGTTACTTCATTCTTCTTCTTTTTCTTCTTCTTCTTCTTCTTCTTCTTCTTCTTCTTCTTCTTCTGCTTTTTATGTCCGTGCTATATTCTGATTATATGCTTAATATGTTTACTTTTTTCCATCATACGATTGACATTCTCCATTTACAATCTATATTACCTATCCTGCTTTGTTCTTTTGGCATCTGTTTCAGTTTAATTGGAAATTCTTTCATGGTTAAATTCTGCAATAACCTACGAGCTTTACTTTTTCTTTGACTTATTTGAATGTTTATATTTTAACAGTGTGTGGATATTTTGATTTTGAATTTCTTAAAGCAGTCTGTTGAAATTAAAATTTTCAAATGTACATGCTACATTTAAAAAGACAGCTGGAAATATTATTTTTACAGGAAAATGTTGCTGATTTTGACTTGGCAGTCATGGGTTCGAATCATTTATAGTGGTAAGATATATAATTGGACCCTTACCATGACCTACATTACTTGTGTGTTGGACTTGCCCTTTTAAAAATCTAGCCTGCTAGAAAGAAACTGTCTCTAAAATTAATACAGTAGCTGCCTATTACAGACAGAACAAACAATGTAAATATCTAGGGAGTTTAATGTTAACATACGTACATATCAGATTGGCCATCACTACCTAAAATGCCTTAGGTTAATATATGTTAGAGAAATTTTATTTGTTTGAATCCATCTGGATTTCATACATTTGTACTATATTACTGGATAACAATACTATTCTTGGAAATTTTTTTCCTGAGTGACTACTGTAGGATTTGCATATAGCAGTGTACCCTTTTTTAGAGGAAATGGTTCAGACCATTGGTGCGTGGTTTCAACATGCACATTGGAGGTTTGACTGATCCCAAAGTTTAGTTGATTAATTATCTAATAGATCAATTTTGTGTATAGTATTGATAGATGGGAGAACTGTCAATCCTATTATGTAGATTGTGATTTATTTCTGTGCTCTTCTTTGGTATTTTTTATTCGCAGGATGCCTCAATTGAAGGAAAACTAAGTAACAGTCGCACTGATGCAATACACGATGGCAATTTGCAAGAAGATTATATTGACATTAAGAAGGATGTCAATGCCTTGTCAAGAGAGGAACAAATGGATATTGTATATAGGTGACCCTTCTACAATTTTCTATCATGTGTTGATTTTCACAATGTCTTCTTGATGAATATATTACTACCCTGGAAATCTTAATTCTATACAACTTTTCTTTTCGCCACTGCTGGTATATATATCTTTACTATCTATTATCAATGTGAGTATGCCAATTTAAGTGAATATCTCCACTTTCAGGAGGGCTGTACTGTAGTCATAAATCAGTAGCTTGAATGCTATCAAATGTAAAAAGCAAAGTCAGCCATGATTTACATTGTATTATATGCATTATGAACTTCTGTGCTTATGCTTAGAAAAGGAAATATTTGTTCTATGTGCTTAATTAATTGATTCTTTATTGTTCAATGTTATCCTCTAATTGTATGGTTTTGAATCACAAAAGGGAAATTTGTCATTTCAATGAAAATTTTCAGCAAAACTGACCATGGAGAACATTGATGGACCTGGTGAAAGTAAAAAAAAAAAATTCTAAACTATCCAGACAACTCTATGTTGTGTCTTGTCTATCATCATTATCATGGTGACAAGGCACCATGGCAATGGGTTGAGGAAAATAACTTCAAATAGAATAATTTGTAAAGTGTTCTTGCTCTCTAGGAAAAGCCCTTTTTAAAACTTAGAGCCATTCATAGAAATACATGGAGCTACTACATAGGAAATCCATCCCAGGTTAAAATTGAATTAACGTTTTCAGATTCAAAAATAACAGTAGTTCAATAATAATAAATTTTTCTAATAAATATGTCAAATACTCAACATCAAAAAGTAACTAATTCTCCCTAATAGACACTGTTTGATGATCAAAATACTTACAAAATCTCCAAGAAAAATCAGCACATGGAATCTGGAAATCTTGACCTCAAATGGCATCAGCTATGATCACGTCCTTTTTTTGCTTGAAGTGCTCCCTCCCTCTTCACACTCAAGGTGGCTTCCATTCTTTCACCCATTAGAAAAAAAGTCCATTTGATGTTTTCCATTCAACAGGCCATTTTTGTTTTTGTGAGTTACAATTAATGAAACTGTCATCAATAAGACATGAAAAAGAGGAAATCTTTCTGATATTCTCGATGAGTATGCTTTCTTTTTAATCATATTTAGTTTATTAGGCTTTAGAGAAGTTTTCACTGTCGTTCTCAAAAATGTTCAAGGCAAATATATGTAAAGAAAAGTACCAAAGATGAAGACAATTGATACTGAATGATTTCGTATTATCTTCTTCTAGAGAATTTTTTCTTAGTTGAATTGAAAGTATGAGTATTATATGGCATGCAGTTCAGCTCCAGAACTAGTTGGACTTCTGTCTGAATTGAATGAGGCAGTTGATCATCTGAAACAGGTCAAAGATCTTTTTTGTAAGGTATATTCTATGTTGATTTAGTTGCCATCTTTTCCCTTTGACAGTTTGATTAACGATTATATTTTACACATTTGTAAACATCATAACCTAAATATACTTTTCAGTGATTGTTGGTTATCAAAATTTATTTAATGCCATCAGTAAGGAACAAGCGATATGCATCTTTTAATGATCCTTATAGGTTTGGCTTGATAGTTTTCATCTTTTTTGGGCCTATGGGTTTTTTTGTTAGATCTCTTTAGGCTTCTGTTTTTGTTGCCACTGTGTGTATTTGATTCATTTTAGCTAATGAGATCCATCCTACCCTTTTCAAAAAAATACAAGTTGTTACATTTGTTATGTTCAATAATCTTGTCCGTTCAATTCATTTCAAATTTCTTATGAGAAATTTCACTGTGTACAATGCATGAGATTAACATAAGCGTATACCAATGCAAACCCTTTACTAATTAATAATGTTTGTCTTGTTTATAGTTGAAAGAAAAGAACGATGTAACTGAAGGAGCAATGCAATACTTGGAGATGAAGCAACGGTTGTTATTGACTTATTGCCAAGCTATTGGCTTTTATCTTCTTCTCAAGTCTGAGGGGCACTCTGTTTGTGATCATCCGGTCATTTCTCGTCTTGTGGAGATCAAGAAATTGCTTGAGAAGGTGAGTTTTTTTCACTACTGGTGGAAAATCAAAATAAACAAAACGTTTGATTTTTTTGTTCTTTTGATTAGTTGGATGCAATTAATGATTTATGAACTATATTTGGATCATAAAATGCTGATAAACTAAAACCGCAGGTCAAACATCTTGATGAGAACATTCCATACGAAATTGTGGACACATTATTAAACAATAATCACCATAATGCAGTTGGAAACGAAATGGTTAAAGAATTTGATACCTCAAAACCGCAGTCTGCTACTACAGGAGTGGTGACTGATGGATCTAAAGTTGAAGTATTTTTAGTTTTCTAATTTTTTTGGATTTGATTGTCTTGTCATTGTTCAGTATTCCATCATAAGTCACAACTGTTACAATGAATTGCAGGAGCAGAAATCAGCAACGAATGTCAAGGACACAGTTGAAGGACAGGTTGTGGATAAAATTTTAGTTCATTTCATTTACTAAATTCAGTGTTCATTTCCCATCCTGACTGGCATCAAATCTTTTAGAATGATCAGCTGGGTTTACACAGCAAGGAAATGCTGAAATTAAGAGCAAGTCTTGAGGAGAAATTGAAGCAGAAAGGAATATATAACAACTTGAAGAGGAAACGTGATTATTACCAAATTGAAGCTTCAAAACTAATGAATAAGTAATGAAATAATTTATTTTCTCACCTTTTAAAAATGTATTCTTTTATTTCTGTAAGTTGCAAAGCTTGAAATAATTTTTGGTCTGTTCAAAAAGAAATAATTTTTGGGTATTGTGCAGGCAGTTACGAACTCTAGATTTTGATGAAGAAGTTTCTGAAACAAAGGAGAATGATGAGATGAACAGATTATCAAAACCTGTTAAACTATCTCAGTTAGTTGTATCGAGATCAAGCAAGCATATGGTATGTCAGATGACACTATAAACTTCATGGGGTGGTTTTCATTTTCTTGGTGTGCTTCATGCTATGATTTTTTTGAGACTATAGTTTTCTTCGGATTTAAAAATTAAACGAATGCAGCACGCCTTGGCTCGATGATAAGGTTGTACCATAGTAACATGAAAGTCATGGGTTTGAATTCTGGGAAATAGTCTCTTCACTTGTGACAGCAAAGTTGCACGTGGTTTGTCTTAGGTCCTAAAATGGTGAGAATCTTATGCATTAGATTTGTCCCTTTTAAGATAAACATGACAAGTCCTTGCATGCTAAGAAGTTGGGCTTTCTTGAGAGAATCACTGAGTGTATATGTAGCTATTCCTTATCATTGTGATGGATTTCCTTGAGATCAGTCTAAATGGAGCGGATTCGAACCAGATGGACTTGTATCTGAATTCATATTCATTTAATACCTGGATAATCCAAATCTCTTCAATTAATTTTCAAAAAATTATTTAAATATTCAAATACCTATCAGTCGATTTATAAATTTATAAATAAAATAATAAATATACATTTTGTCAAATATCTGGATATTCAATTATATAAGTGAATGAATTCCATCCAAATTTCGAACTTATCAATCTTTCATTTTTATCACAAGAATTCAAGGAAAATTCGACATATGATACCATGGATGCACACATTTCCATTCATGCTGCATATTTGGTGCCCTTCATCTTTAATCACTTGTACTTAAGTCCCTATCCAATTCTTAATCAGGCATTGCATCCCAATCTTTTTTTGTTGTAGTTTTCCATTTTCTTTAACTTATTCACCTTTTATTTTTCATCTCAGAATTTAAGGTAAAAGTAATATATGTAATTTAATTGCTCCATGGAGCATTGTTCATATTGCTCAGGAAAATGAACTCATATTCATGGCTTTTATCTTAATTGTTTGGAGTTTTAGTTTTGAAGGAAAGCATCATGGTAATCAATCTGGTAAGCCTACCCAGGGTTTGTACCAAATATTGATTGATAGACCAGTTAATCATATTAAATTCCTACGTATTAGTCATGACAATGTGACGACAATTACTGAATTTCTTGTTAGGTCGTAGTATTCATGTAGCCTATTTAACTGGGGCATGATGCAACCATCCAAGGTTGTTTCTATACATGACAAAAACGAAAGCGGTGTATTATGTGCTTTGGTGTCGATAACGTGGTTTAGTTAGGATAGAAGGCTTCAGTTGGATTATTTATTCTCTGCCCTTTAAGGATTTGATCTTGTCAAATGATCACAATGCTTCCATAGTGGGCGGGTGATCATATGCTTTGGTCTCGGCTTGTGAATTTCTTGCACAGGCTGCATTAATAGTTCTTTGTATTATTATTATTTGGATAATGGTGCCCTTCGTTTTATTTTTGATCCCATGATTTTTTTTCTCTTTCATGACTCTTGATAAGTAATCAAGTCAATGATTTGACTTCCAGTCATTTTTTGTGGCTGTTATTTTCAGAAACTTGCTTCTGGTGAAGATGATCTACCCAATCGGGATGATATAGGAGAGAGGAGAAGAAAACATGAACTTCGTGTACTTGCAAGGGCTGGAGCTGGTAAAACAGAGGATGATGATGATAATGTTGGAGACGAGCATGAAGATGATGAAATAAATAATGCCAATGGTGAATCAGAGGATGAATTTTATAAAGAAGCAAAAAGGCAAAGGGCTTTCAAACTTTCAAAGAAATCGGAAATGCTTTTAAGGTACGTGTACGCCACGCACCACTCTAGCAGAATATGCATGTCCTGAATTGTCATGATGTTACCTTGGTTACTGTCTCCGCAATTCTCAGTGTTCCCATGCCTCCTCCGATGGAAGAAATGGAAGCAGATGGCAAACGGCACATCACTTATCAGGTCTGTGTAACCTGGAAAATGGTGATTCAGATCTTTACGATGATTGGTTTCTCATGCGTGTTGCTGTTTCTTACATTCCCAGATGGAGAAGAACAAAGGGCTGACTCGGTCCAGGAAGAAGCTTACCAAGATCCCACGGAAGAAGTACAAGGTAAGGCGGCACACCGGGTGCTTGCTCTATATGTTGTTTTGGAGAAGCTTGGTGCATGGGCTGAATCTTGATCCCTTGCATTCTGTGTTGTGATTTTACGAGCTTAGGTGAAGCACCAAAAGGCGGTTGTGCGTCGCAAGGGACAGGTTCGGGACATCCGAAGACCCACCGGGCCTACCTACGGGGGAGAGGTCTCTGGTATCAACGCCAACATCAGCCGCAGCGTTAGGTTCAAGAGCTAGGCTAGACGACGTGCGCGTGTCATTCCTTATCCAAAGAAGTCTCTGAAAGACTTGTGATGTTGTAAAAAGCCTTCCACCGTTCCCACACCGCCTTAAATCCATTTTACTGCGTAATTTATCTTCTTTCTTTCTCTCTCTGTACAACATTTAATACAAACACACATACATACTTATAATGAATTTCAACCAACTTTTGTAACCATGCGTGTCTGTAGAAAGTTATAGCATATACGTCATAAGAGATGCAATCATCCATTAACTAACTAACTAACTAACTACTCATAATAGTTTACTTATGAAAGGTTGTGACCTTAACTAATGTGCTTATTCACATACCTCAATAATTTATTCTACTCTAGAAGATAGATCAGGAAGACTTTGATATCCAATAAAAGGAAGTTAACTTTCAATCTTCGATTTTAAGGTCTTAACATAGGTTTCTTTTTTAATATACTCTTTTCTTTTCTTTTAATTATATTTTTTAATATATTAATATTTTTATATTTTAAATAATTATATTTTACACTTAAATTTTATCACTACACAAATATTAACAGTTTACCATTAACTCTGTATAAAAAATATCATTCATTTATCATTCGTCTGAAAATAACTTTTTTTTTTTTTTTTTAGTTAGTTACGTAAATACACCATTAATTTAATAATTTTTAAAAAGTCCGTTTAGCAGTCTGGTGGGCCGACATTATCAAAACAAAGGGGGGGTGTGGTCTAGGGCATCATTCTTGCTAACTTCTTGGCCCTTCCTTCCGTCAGGCGGGCGGCGTTGCAGGTACACCTCCTTTCTCTTCTTCCTTACAGATCCAATAAGCTATGGGAACTTGTTGCATCATTCGCATTCGTCCTTCTGTTCGTTATTTTCTTGATGTTTTCTGTGTTTCTTGCGGTTGGAATTGTGATGAACTACCGGAAGAAGTAGAGAAAACGATGTTTGTGCATGAATCCTTCGGACTTATAGGAGGGAGCGGTGAGGGGTGCGAAAGACGATGGGGATTTGGGGAGTTGGAAGGCGGAACTGCGGCGAGGCGTGGTGACCGTAGATGTTAGGATCCCCCGCCGGTGATGGTGGAAGTTAGGTTAGACGCAGTTGTGGGAAGAACGAGGGAGGGGTGTAGTGTCGTGTAGAGAGGTCGGCACAAGTCGGCTGTCAAATGCTATGTAAAACGCTGCGGTTTGAGAGTAGTTGGGGTCGGCGAGATGGCAAGCTGGGAACGGCGGTGATTTTGATCTTGGAGATCCAAAAAAGAGAATAGGCATGATTGGTGGGAAGTTGTAGAGTCGGGAGAAGGGATATTAAGAGACATCTTTTTCTGGGGCATTTTCAAAGAGAATGCGAGATAAGATCTCTTTTTTATTATCAGGCTCCTTTAAATTTCTTGGTCATGGTTGCACCTTTTACACGATGCTCTCTTGTATTGCCAATGCACATTATATAAATGTAATAGCGATAAAATGATCTTGCATTGTTTCTCATGGTGATTCTTTTTCTGTCTTCTGTTTTTCCCTCTTCCTCTTTTTGTTGATGAAATTCAATTAAATAGATACTTAAGTTGAGCAATGCTTTTCTGGGCTGCAGCCTTCTATCTTACTTGTGAGATTCATTTCTTCATTTTTGCACCTCGTATCACCTTCTTGATTATTGGTTCTTTCTCTTAGCTGTCTCTGCTATTATTTCTACTGTTGTAATCCCCATTAAAAAGAAACTCTCTTGCATCCCTCTCCTTTGATCCGTTTCTCATGGCTTGCTTTCAGTTGAGATTCTTACCTTGCAACTCCTGTTGGCCTTCTATTTTTTTTCCACCTTCCTATTTCTGTACAATCCCCTTCTCCCTAGAAATTGCTTTCGGCGACTGTGTTCTTTTCACAGTTTGCCTGCAAGCTTGTTATAGGTACGCAACATGTTGAGGGCCAAAGAAAATGCAGCTGCTATTCTAGCTGAACCAATAAAACCAGTTGACGCTAAAGAACAGGTGGACTTGGAGGATAACGACATGGAAGAAGAGGTGGAATATGAGGAGGTGGAGGAAGTTGAAGAATATGAGGAGGAAGAAGAAATTCAGGAAGAAGAAGAAGAAGAAGAAGAAGAAGAAGAAGAAGAAGAAGAAACTAGCAGACTGGACATAGAATCCAATCACGCTGCTGAATGCAAACCAAAGGATGGTGACGAGGTCCAGAATAAGAAATATGCTGAGCTTCTAGCTCTTCCTCCGCATGGTTCTGAGGTTTATGTCGGTGGAATTCCTCATGAAGTGTCTGAAGCTGATCTGAAAAGCTTCTGTGAGACCATTGGGGAAGTCACTGAGGTCTGCTTTTTTGTGGCTTGTTTCTTATTTTTACTGTCCATTTAATTTTTAGCGTGCATTTTTCTTAGTGATTGTATCCTGCTGCAAATGACAGGTAAGAATAATGAAGGGAAAAGATTCAGGAAACAAGGGTTATGCTTTTGTTGCTTACAAAACTAGGGAACTTGCTTCGAAGGCCATTGAGGATTTGAACAATACTGAATTTAAGGTAACCTTGTTTCATGGCTACATTGAAATTGGTACAGTTTGCTCTTTCTAACATGGTGGAAGTATTTTCTCCTTTTTTGTGTAGATTGTTTATTATATTCTATAGCTCGTATTTGTACCTGATTAGGAATTGTTGGAATAAGTTCAAGACATTTATTCATTGTTGGAATAAGTTCAAGACATTTCTTTGGAAGAGAGTTATGGTTTTATCATCCAAAAAAGACATTGTACATGGGAAATTTGTCTCAATTTCTTTGCATTCTTGACTAAATTTCCTCATAATAAATATTTTTTGTTTATTCTTTGATGCCATTTTATCATGTTGGCAAAAATATTGACTTGCGCTCAGGTATCACCTCAGTTATGTCCGATAATTTATATTTGTTTCTTCAATAACTTACAGGGCCATGCATGCTTAAAGCAACCATTATTTTATTAAAGAAAATAAAATGTCCAAAAAATGCTATCTTTAATATCATGTTTTGCATGCTGATCTGTTTTCCTTCTTTTAATCATGAATGATATAATGTTGAAGTGCTACCTGTAGGGAAAAAAGGTGAAGATATCAACTTCACAAGCAAAGAATAAATTGTTCATTGGTAATATTCCAAGGACCTGGTCAGAGGAGGATTTAAGAGAAGCTGTTTGTAAGGTTGGACCAGGAGTTAATCTTATAGAATTGGTGAAGGTTTGTGCTTCCCATTTTAGTTCTGTTATTCTATTCTATGACAAGTCTGCTATTGTGCTATTTATCCTTTGCAAAACTTCATGATGTGTTTATTTTTGGGGCTTCCATGGCTGTCTCTGCTTGGAGTTATTTCTATGAATGGATTCTATGGCTTCCATCATATAGTTTATGATGAAGGATTTCAGACCTTTATATGTTTTTTTATGGAAGCCATTATATTTTACAGTGTTCTCAAAAAACAAATGGATATTGAATGCCTGTGGCAGAAAGAAAAGTGGCATTACATCTGTTTAAATGTATATTAATTTAACCTATTTTGTTGACTTTGCAATGAGATGTCTCTTAGACGGACAAACATCCAGCTAATGCTTTTTGTAATTTTTATAAAACCGTTTTTCCTTTTCATGGAACGTTGCTTTTTCAGTGTTGATGCATTTTCTCATTATATGAAATTCTTTTATTTTGTGGATGTTTACAATCACAACAGCAGTTGTAGATGTCCTTTATGATGTATTCAAGTATTTATCAATGCACATATTCAAAATGTCTATTGAAAGCATTAGCTTTTGTTTACTATTTAACTATAGCTTATTTTATTGCTCAATAGTTTTTCATTGTTTTAATATTTGCTTCATCTTAGGATCCACAAAATTCTAGTCGTAATCGTGGCTTTGCCTTTGTTGAGTACTACAATCATGCATGTGCTGAATTTTCAAGGAAAACTATGTCTATTTCGAAATTCAAGCTGGATTCAAATACACCAACAGTGAGCTGGGCTGATCAAAAAAACTTGGAGTCTACTTCACAGGTTATGCTTTCATCTAATTAAATGGATGGTGATATCTAATTTTCTGCTCTTTTTTGTGGTTGTGACTGAGTACCATATCTTTTTTGTTAAAGACATGGTAAACAACTATTATACTTATACTTATAGTGTTTTCCTAACGTATAGGTAAAGGCAATTTATGTTAAGAACCTACCTAAGGATGTCACTCAGGATCAGCTGAAGGAGCTATTTCAGCAACATGGAGAAAT
This sequence comes from Amphibolis antarctica, assembly GCA_024699675.1. Taxonomy (NCBI): domain Eukaryota; kingdom Viridiplantae; phylum Streptophyta; class Magnoliopsida; order Alismatales; family Cymodoceaceae; genus Amphibolis; species Amphibolis antarctica. The sequence goes on along the minus strand of JAMKPZ010003828.1, from coordinate 11,498 downwards.
CACAAAAGTCATACTTCCCCCTGCAAAATCAGGGCAAGAAAAAAGTCGATATGGTTTTGTTCATTTTGCTGAGAGGTCAGCTGCAATGAAGGCCATCAAGAATACTGAGAAATATGAGATGGAAGGTGATCTTTACTCTGTTTTGAATCATCTCTTCTGTCTTACGCAGTTATTTAGGGTATCTGGCTATATGCTTATGCCTTGTGCTTTTTGTGTTCTCACTGAAAGGCCAAGTGCTTGATTGTTCACTTGCAAAACCGCCTTCAGAAAAGAAAACTGAGACAGGGTCAAATGCGCAAAAACCTCTGCTGCCCACGTATCCTCTCCGGGGTTATGGTGTGATGGGAGCTGGCTATGGCCTTCCCAGTAATTATGGTGTAGCCCCCTTTGGACAGGTCTGGTCTTCTCTTATTTTTTCTAGTGGTGCAATCACAAAATTTATATTTGTGAGCTGCATTTAATATTAGAATTTTGGGTTAATTAATTCCCAATGCCCATATTGTCAATAAATTAATTTCCTTTGGTCTGATGCGGGAACGTAGTCCATGATGTTCGGAAGAGGGTCTGCTCCTCCAGGTGTGGCGATGATGCCCATGGTCTTACCCGATGGTCGGCTTGGCTATGTGCTGTAAGTAGGCATTAACCTGATCTTTTGTTTGGTTCTTTTGTTTTGCCAATTTCCAAATTTTTGCATTCTTCTTTTTGTCGCGTATCTGCAAACTTTTGGCACACAAATGGGTGCTTCGTAAAACCAAACTCCATTCACCATACAACTTCATAAGAAGGTTCGCAGTTTGGTCCCGTCATGGGGTCTGGGGCTAGCTCCATATGCTTTTTAGTTGTTGACAATTTTTTTTTTTTTTTTTTTTGTCTTGGTCAATTTTGCAGCCAGCAACCTGGGGTGCCAGTTGCTCCCCCTCAACAGCGAGGGGGCAACCGTGGTGGTAGTTCAAGTGCAACCAAGCCAGGCGTTGATAGCAACCGTGGCCGTAGATATCGCCCCTATTAATATTGAATCGAAATTTTAGTGGAAACTAGCTGGCGTAGAAGGGATGGTACAAGATCACAGATAATTCAGATGAGACAATGTATAATATTCTAGGTGGTGCCGATTTATTGTTGGAGCTGCATGGAGATTGACGCCTGGTCCTATCTATCTTGCCATTCACTCTTACCGGGCGTCATGTTTTAATGCATTTTAGGGTGTGAATTAAAATGTACCTGTTGGAGAATAATTGTACTGCTTGGCAGTATATTAGCTATTGCACATGCGACTCTGAACACAAAGCTAAACATTACTGCAGTAGATTAGGATTAGTGGTTCATACTGAATTGATGAATTGAACTGAAACGCTATTTGGTTCGGTTTGAACATTGAATGTAATGTATTCGTTCGGTTTTTGTTATATCAAATTGATAAGATCGACTTGGTTTGTGGTCTAGGATTTGAGTTGATTCGATCGAACTGGTTGATGTTGATGTTGTGTTGTATCATATTTTGATGATTTGAGTTCAACTGTTAGCATATTTAACCATCTTAGCGGGAATTTTATTCTAATATATAGATGTATGTAATCTATTACCGTGTATGTTTATGCTGAATGAATCTTACGTTATCGATAAGTAGGGATATTCAGGCTAAAGATATTGAATAAGCCGTAAATCGTGAATCTATCAAACTAAGTTTTATGAGTTTGATTTGGTTTTTAACTTGACCAGAACAATAACTTTGGTTTGACTTGGGATAGTTTTGGAATTGATTACGGTCTATAATTCAGGCAACAACAAAATTGTATCAAGAAATTAGTGTACCGTCCTTACTCATAGTTGTGTTTATAACACGGATGGTCACCGTGCATCATCTACACCCATGAGGGGGATTGAATGGATTATGAATCATCCAGGAACTAATGATCAACAGAAATCTTACACAACCACAATTCATCTGTGTATATCATTTAGGGATTAGAAGTCACGGTTCTTGTTCACGGCAAAGGTACACCTTCTCGAAAGATTTGTTCACTTCCATGGTATCCATGTGTCTACCATATCTTTCACAAAAGATTACCTTATTTTTAGTCACAAACGTTTGTTTTGTTATATTAATCTTATCACGCATGTAATTGGCTGAAAGATCAAAGATTAAAAAATTTCGGTACACAACAAAATTCTTTGGTATCCTCTAATGTATGATTGACCCTCCTTACGAAAGTTTCTATGTTATCCTCAAATGTATGATTGGCCCTCCCTACGAAAATTTCTATGTTATCCTCAAATGTATGATTGGCCCTCCCTACGAAAATTTAAATTTTCATATGTTAGGAGTCAAGAAAAATATGAACTAAAGCAATAATCGTTGTTGATTAATAGTGATATTTGATTCCAACAGCTACATTTCTCTTTCAGTCAAAGAAAAAGGGTACTTTTCTTTCAAATCAGTTGCCGTGGGGTAGTGTCATTCCTATTCACCACTAGACCCAAACAAAAGAAGAGAACTACACCGATCCCAATTTCATCAGCAATTGGTGTACTTCTAGAAGACTGAGATCTGCTGTTGTGCCTCTTTTTCCCAATATCTTTTCCTTCGTCAAAATGGTTGATGTGTGTGAAACCACGGACGAGGAAATTACAAGACCTGAAGATGTTCCAGGAGTACAACCTCTATCTGCCATCGTCATGCTTTGTCTGATCCCAATACGAAAAGTCACGACTCGGGTGTATTATTCTACGGCAATTTGCCTTCTTCCTACGTCCCACCATCACCCTTAATATTATTAAACCAATTGCCAACTTCATCTGCTTCATCACAACCAAATGACAATAACCTCCTGTCATCCTTATTTATCGCTATTATTCTCGCACTTCCTGTTGTCAACAACAAAGAAGAAGAGGAAAGCTGATGGCAGAGGTCGCGTACCCGAAGAACGGCTCCGTGAAGACCGACGAGGAGAAGATGATGTCCGACGATGATGATACCGATGACGGTGATGATGACACCAGAAATAATCCCAAGTCGTGCGTCGCTCTGGATTATCCGGAGGAATCGTTCCGGGTGAAGGTGGAGGAGATCAGCGGGTGGATCGACCACTCCGCCCCCCACGAGCAGGACGGCTCCACCAGGGGCAGGACGAACCCCAAATCTCAACACCGCCACGCGAGCAATTTCAGCATACAACACCCCGTGCGCTCCGGCTCGCAGCGATTCTCGGGCCCGATCATCGGGCTACCTCAGAGGCTCGAGCACTCGGGGTACCTAGGTCGGAGCACGCGCAGGCAGCAGGTGAGGCTGTTCCCGAAGAGGAAGAAGGGGAAGCGCGGTGTGGCCGTGTGGGAGCCGACGTCTCCCAAGGTCTCCTGCCTGGGGAAGGTCAGGTCGAAGAGGGATCGGATCGCGAAGAAGGAGCAGGAAAGGGGATGCACCCTGTGGAGTTGGCTCGCGTCCCTAAACTGCTGGAACGGACACAACAAGAAGAGCATCGGGGAGGCCGAATCGAGGCGACGGACGAAGGCGGACGAGGAGGAGAAGAGGAAGAGTAAGCAGGTGGCGACGGCGGTGGTTCCGGTGGCACCAGGGCTGGGGGGGTTGAAGCGGTTTTCGTCCGGGAGGAGGGCGGAGATGTGGCCGGACGACGAGGTGGAGAGATCATTGGGGTCGATGGACGACGTGGGACCCGCTTTCTTTTAAAAGTATATTTATTGTAAAGGTAAAATTAAATGACGTGCCTCCTCCTCTTCTGCTTCCAATTTTCATTTTTACCCTCCTACTTTTGCTATTATTTCGTAACGTGATGGCTTTCGCGCGAATATTTATATTTCTCTGTAAATTATTGCAACATCGATCGTCATATATAACCAAGAATGCCAGCAGTACATATCGGCCGTTTTTGCATCGTCAAGCCCGATCCATGTATTAAAAGACGCGTCGATGGTGGCTCAATCGGACGGAGAAGAGGCGTCCTCCCTGTACAGGCTAACTTTCCTGCCGTTCAGCGGCTGCACGGGCCTCGCGTTCCGCCGGCACTCCGCCGGAAGTGCCGCCGTCAGCGCCTCCACCTGCTCTTTGCTGATCTGTCTCACCTGTGCACCACGTACGTATATTTTATGGCATTTGTGTATGTGTGTGTGTGTGTGTGTGTCGTCGTCGTCTTACCTTTCCGAGAATGCTCCAGACGACGTTTTCGGTACAGGGCGGGGTGGTGAGGGAGCCGACGTAGCGGTAGTACTTGCGGGTGGCGCGCCTCATGGACTTGGTGTCGACCAGCCCCGCGCCGACGTGGGCCTCCTCGTCGTCGGTGCAAGCACGGGCCTGCTCCCTCAGCTGCCCCATCTCCTTCTTCAGCTTGGACAGGAAGGGGTCGGCCTTGCCGTAGCGGTAGAGGATGGCCACCCCCGCGATGCGACCGTCCTTGCTGACATGGAGCAGTTGGAGCTCCGCCGCGAACCTCTCCCCGTCCATGGTGTGCTCCGAGGGCGTGTGCCAGTGCATCTGCTTCAGGGCGTACTTCCTGCCCTCCACCGTCACGCTCCCAGCTCCGCCCCCGTACTTGACCTGCAACCGATTAATTAACCTCATCCACATCGTCGATCCTTCTCTCCGACATCCATCCACGTACCGCCGGTACGCATATATACGTACGTACGTACCATGAGGTTGAAGCCGTTGTCGATGAGGGTGGCATTGGCGGGGACGTAGTCTCTGTCCAGAGAATGGAGGTTGGGGTCGTGCACGACGTCGCCCTTGAAGATGTCCACCGGCGACTGCCCCTTTCCGGTGGAGCAGATCGAGTACAGCGGGCTCAGCTTCCCCCATTTCGCCGGCCCGTTGGAGCCGGAGTAACCAAACCTCGCCATCTGCTTTATTGCTGCGTGGGCACCGTGGGTACCGGCGACGAGGGACAGAAGAGAAGCGATCCCAAAGGCAACGACGACCGTCCCGGTCTGCATCTTCCCCCTCTCCTCGATCGCCGTCTGTGTTTCCACCTTTACCTGTTGCCGACGAGGCCGGTGGCCGGATTTTAAAAGTAGAAGAACAACGGTGATGCTTATCCCTTCCCCTTCGCCAGCAATGCTCTCTGCTAAACACGGAATACATGCCTTTTTTGCGCCGTCTTCGTTCTTATCCCGTGTTAGAAAATTGAAAAACAAAAATGCAAATAAAAATAGAAAATCTAGATGAAAACGGAAACGAAAATAAAAAGTTCAGGTACCTGCAATCTATCTATATATATATATATATATATAAATAATATAAAAAATCACAAGTAAAGACGCGTATTAAAATAAAATCTTACGTGAATGAGATTTGTGTCTTTGGAAAATTAATAAAAAAAAATTTAAATTTTTATTATTATTAAAATATTAAAAATTTAAAAATAAAAAATTTTATGAAATTATTTATATATTTATAAAAATTCAAAAAAAATTATATTTAATTTTAAAAAATTAAAAATATTTTAAAATTTTAACATTTCAACTATAAATTTTTTTAAAAATTTTCTTTTTTATTAATTTTTTGAAAACACAACCCGAAAAAATAGAAAATTTCATATATATATATATATGAAAGAAATTCATCAAAAAAATGAAAATGAGAAGATATCGTAGAAATTTAAATGTATTTTTGTGTGATAAACAATAGAATTTGAAATTAGAGTATTTAAGTAAAGATTTGAATTAATTTCGAGAAAACTTTTAAAAAAAACTTAAATAAATATATCATTCACTTGAATTTTTAAAAATAATTACTTATAACATATATTAATATATTATTTTTATGATATTAATTTTTAGATAATAATAAATATTTTCATGTAAAGATATCTTAATAGAAGTAAAATAGATATTTATACTTGGAAGTGACAGAAAATGAATTTTCATTATTCTTAACGTACAAAAGTGCCTTATTCGATGGAAAATGATTTGAATGATTTTCCAGCAAATTACTTTACACAAGGGCACCAACTCTCACTTAATATTAAGTAATATTAAATTAACTTTTCATATTTTGCTAGGGTTATTTATTTTTTATTGAAAAATGAAAGAAATTTGTATTTTATTTATATCTGAATACGATTTTAATAGACTAATTATTTCAATAATTCATCTTTTTAGTATGTGATTAAAAATGCAGGTCGTTTATACTTTTGGATTTGTTCTCTGTAATCTTAAATTCAAGTTGCTTGCCTTTTTATGACCATAAATAGCAGTATTTGTGATATCAGTTAAAACTTTCTAAATTATCGGATATTATTTTACCCGCTTTCCATGTTTTAATTAGAAGAGCAGAGATTTTCCGGTAGGCATTTTTCCAACGGTATCAAAAAGGAGAAAAAAAATCGTATCAAATTTAAAGTTTACCTGTATATTGAAAATTTGAGAAATAAAAATTTTAAAAATAAAAAAGAAAAAGAAAAGAAAAATTTATAAATTTTAAAAAATTAATTTAAATAAAATTTATAAATATTTTATATTTTAGTATTTTAAATATAATTATATATTTTCTGTGTAATCATAAGTTCAACATTGTCAAAAGAGATTAGACAAAATACATAAAATATAAAGAATACCTTGTAATAAAATTTTTATTAACTAAAATAATTTTTCTAACCTAATAGATAAAAAATAGTAAAAAAAATCTATATTCTCCGAAAAAATTTAAAATGTTTTTACATCTTTTTTTCAAGACACAAACGGGTATTCGTATTAAATAAGTACAGGTCTAACAGTATCAATAAATAAATAAACTATCCATTTATCAATGGGTTATAAAATAGATTTTTCACGTAATAATCGAAAAAACTCGAGCGGAGAATTAAACAACGGAATTAACGGACGCAAATTGCCTAGTCTGTTCGGTCATCGGTCGTCGACCATAAAAATCCAGCCCAACCCAAACCCTAGACGCCTCGCTCATCTATTCGCATCTCTCCCGCTCCACACCTTCCCCGGCGGCTGCTCTCCGCCGCCTTGGTAACGTTTCTTCTCTCTCCACGATTTCATGCTTCAGCCGTGCGTGGATCTTAGATCCAGCTGCTTCCTTTGCTTTCTACCGAGATCTCTTCCTGTTCGGGGATGAATCTCCGTTGTGATAGAGCTGTTTCTTTCTTCTTCTTCTTTTTCCCTTACTCCGTTTCCACTTATATCTGCTGCTCTCCTACGTATCGTAGATTTACTGTCTGTTTGATTTGACGATGTTGGCGATGGTGCTGTTGGTGTTGATGTAATGCATGTCGTCGTGTTGTACTCATCGACACGTGTATGTGTGATCCTTAGGATTTATTCTGCTCAGCGACTGGATCTGTCAGTGAATCGTAATGATGCCTGGGGTGTAGTCGCAAGCTTCGAATTTTTGTGATAGTTTTATCTGCGTAAATCCTTCCTTAAATCGTTTGTTGTCCTTCTCTTCCTTTAATTCCTAGGTCATGTCTCCTTTGATTTTCCTTTTTCGACGGAAAAGTATGGTATTAGTATGCTGCGGTATTTCTTTTGCCGTATATCTTACTTGTCGTTGTTTTTATTTTTAACGCCCTTAAATTATTTAATCGGTTGCATTCTTACTCTTCTTTTTTTGTACCATTTTTTCACTTGGCATATTTATTCTTCTTTTGTCGAGTGTTTTAAAATTATTGATAGTTATCTTTAGGAGGTTTATAGATGAGCTCTTTTTCATCACCAACTTATAGCACCAGTTCCAAATTTTGCATTTGATTTTTTTACTGGAGACGTAAATTTGACTTTCTGAAGTCCCATGAAAACTCTGATTTCCTATGCCGTAGCATATTTGCTTTGTTTCAATTCATTATTTTCGTTCCTATGTTATGATAGTGGACTAATCACGCTTTAGTTTGCATTTTGCAGATTAATTCCAATTTTCTAATAGAGTTTTGTGTCTTCACCCCAAGAAGCAAAAATGGTTAGCTTTAATTCTTAGTGATATATTTCATTTTCGATCAACTGAATAATTTGTTTTTCAATCCTATTACCTTGTTCATTTTGGATTTTAGGTGAAGTTCACGGCGGAAGAGCTGCGAAGCATCATGGACAGGAAGCATAACATTCGTAATATGTCTGTTATTGCGCATGTTGATCATGGTATGTATTCTCTGGTTATCTGATTTTTAAGCTTGTGGTGTGCTTGACATCGTGCATTATAATTGCTTGCATTTTTTTTGCAATAGAATGATTTTCAATAGTACTTTCCACTTAATCTTATTAATATATTTTGAAAGAATTAACATTGGATTGTTCGTATATTATGGAAGTTCTTTTTATGTACGTATTATTTCCTCTTTTAGATTGGTTGACTTGGTTTTCTTCAACAAATGACGTTTTACAATGCCAACTGTACAGGGAAATCTACTCTGACCGATTCATTGGTGGCTGCTGCTGGTATCATTGCCCAGGAGGTTGCTGGTGATGTTAGAATGACAGATACCCGGGCTGATGAAGCAGAACGTGGCATCACAATTAAGTCAACTGGGATCTCTCTGTATTATGAAATGACTGATGAATCTTTGAAGAACTACAAGGGTGAGAGAGTTGGCAATGAGTATCTCATCAACCTCATTGATTCACCTGGACATGTTGATTTCTCGTCCGAGGTCACAGCTGCTCTTCGTATCACTGATGGTGCCCTGGTCGTTGTTGATTGTATTGAGGGTGTTTGTGTACAGACTGAGACTGTTCTTAGACAAGCTCTGGGAGAAAGGATCCGGCCTGTTCTGACAGTGAACAAGATGGACCGTTGCTTCCTTGAGCTGCAAGTTGATGGTGAAGAGGCGTATCAAACTTTTCAGCGTGTCATTGAGAATGCAAATGTTATAATGGCTACCTATGAAGATCCTCTTCTTGGAGATGTCCAAGTCTACCCTGAAAATGGAACGGTAGCTTTCTCTGCAGGGTTGCATGGTTGGGCATTCACACTTACGAACTTTGCGAAGATGTATGCATCCAAATTCGGAGTTGATGAGTCTAAGATGATGGACAGGCTTTGGGGCGAGAACTACTTTGACCCTGCCACAAAAAAATGGACAAGCAAGAGTACTGGTTCCCCTACTTGTAAGAGAGGATTTGTCCAGTTCTGCTACGAACCAATCAAGCAGATTATCAGCACCTGCATGAACGACCAGAAGGATAAATTATGGCCTATGCTGCAAAAACTTGGTGTTTCCATGAAGTCCGAGGAAAAGGATCTATTGGGAAAGACTTTGATGAAGCGTGTTATGCAAAACTGGCTGCCTGCTAGCAGTGCTCTTCTTGAAATGATGATTTTCCACCTTCCTGCTCCAGCAAAAGCACAGAAATATCGTGTGGAGAATCTCTATGAAGGTCCTCTTGATGATATTTATGCATCTGCCATCAGAAATTGCGACCCTGAAGGGCCCCTCATGCTGTATGTGTCAAAGATGATTCCTGCGCCTGACAAGGGTAGGTTTTTTGCATTTGGTCGTGTTTTCTCTGGCAAGGTGTCAACTGGCTTGAAGGTCCGAATAATGGGACCGAACTACATTCCTGGCCAGAAGAAAGATTTATACGTTAAGAGTGTGCAAAGAACTGTTATATGGATGGGCAAAAGGCAAGAGTCCGTTGAGGATGTGCCTTGTGGCAACACCGTCGCCATGGTTGGACTGGACCAATTCATCACAAAGAATGCGACTCTGACCAACGAGAAGGAGTCCGATGCACATCCCATCAGAGCCATGAAGTTCTCCGTCTCACCCGTTGTTCGTGTGGCGGTGCAATGCAAGGTTGCGTCTGATCTTCCAAAGCTCGTCGAAGGATTGAAACGTCTGGCCAAGTCTGATCCCATGGTGATGTGCACGATCGAGGAGTCGGGTGAGCACATCATCGCGGGAGCAGGTGAGCTTCACCTTGAGATCTGTCTTAAAGATCTGCAGGAGGATTTCATGGGGGGCGCGGAGATTGTCGTGTCGGATCCTGTGGTATCTTTCCGGGAAACCGTCATGGAGAAGTCTTGCAGAACCGTGATGAGCAAGTCTCCGAACAAGCACAACCGCCTGTACATGGAGGCCCGCCCCATGGAAGAAGGCCTGGCAGAAGCCATCGATGAAGGGAGAATCGGACCTCGCGATGATCCGAAGGCCCGTTCCAAGATCCTGTCGGAAGAGTTCGGGTGGGACAAGGATCTTGCAAAGAAGATCTGGTGCTTCGGGCCCGAAACAACCGGACCCAACATGGTGGTGGACATGTGTAAGGGAGTGCAGTATCTGAACGAGATCAAGGACTCCGTGGTGGCGGGCTTCCAGTGGGCATCGAAGGAGGGGGCCATGGCGGAGGAGAACATGCGTGGCATCTGCTTCGAGGTCTGTGATGTCGTGCTGCATGCGGATGCCATTCACAGAGGTGGGGGGCAGGTGATTCCAACGGCGCGTAGGGTGATATACGCATCCCAGTTGACTGCAAAGCCGAGGCTGCTGGAACCGGTGTATCTGGTGGAGATCCAGGCTCCCGAGAACGCTCTTGGCGGGATCTACGGTGTTCTGAACCAGAAGAGGGGGCACGTGTTCGAGGAAATGCAGAGACCAGGTACGCCTCTGTACAACATCAAGGCCTATCTCCCCGTCATCGAGTCCTTTGGTTTCTCCAGCACTCTTAGGGCGGCAACCTCCGGACAAGCATTCCCCCAGTGCGTCTTTGACCATTGGGACATGATGTCATCCGACCCCTTGGAACCCGGATCCCAAGCGGCACAGGTCGTGAAGGACATCCGCAAGAGGAAGGGTCTGAAGGACCAGATGACCCCACTCTCCGAGTTCGAGGACAAGCTCTAAAAAAGACAAGCTCTAAAAAAGACAAGCTCTAAAAAAGACAAGCTCCGAAAAAGCCTGCGCCTCCAGCTTCTCTTACAACTACGAATTAAATTCTTCTCGGACAGAGATTGCCATTTGAAGCCTAGTATTTATTATTTACCCTTTATTTTCTGTTCCTCGTTCCTCGGTTCACCTTTCGTGCTTTAATTTTGTTTGCCATGACTCTTGGATTCTTGCTTATTTTGTTACTCGAGTTGATGCTTATTTCGTGGTGGGATGTCATTGGTGGTCTTTTATCGATCGATAGATAATGTTCTTTTTCCGGACTGGATTGCTCGGCCGGTGGCCACCCACGAGAGAACAAGCCGCCTATCTATCATAAGTCGTTCTCTTGTACAAAGCTGTCACAGGTAAACGCAGCGGCTTCAGGGTTCTCAATAGATAATAAGAAGAGCGCAGTAGACGAGTGGTAGGTAGTACATCAAAGGCATTGGATATCCTCTTCTCAAGTGGTGAGGTGAAGCTCCCAGCAGAAGCGGGAGTGGCCACATGCGCGACTTGTTTCACTTCACCAGGTTCTTCTGCACGGGGATGTGCCGGGGGAAGTGGTACACATCTCCATCCCACGTCCACCTGTGTGTTTCGACGGGAATTGCGTTGCACAGGCACGAGGTGGGGAGTATGCAGTTCGCGAGGAGTGCCTCCGCATCCCTCCCGCTGCCGCTGCCG
>JAMKPZ010003827.1:0-43168 GCA_024699675.1 Amphibolis antarctica | reverse complement strand
CCTAAACCCTAAACCCTAAACCCTAAACCTAAACCCTAAACCCTAAACCCTAAACCCTAAACCCTAAACCCTAAACCCTAAACCCTAACCCTAAACCCAAAACCCTAAACCCTAAACCCTAAACCCTAACCCCTGAACCCTAACCCCTGAACCCTAAATCCTAACCCCTAACCCCTAAGCCCTAAACCCTAAACCCTAAACCCTAAACCCTAAACCCTAAACCCCTAAACCCTAAAACCCTAAACCCTAAACCCTAAACCCTAAACCCTAACCCCTAACCCCTAACCCCTAACCCCTAAAACCCTAACCCCTAAACCCTAAACCCTAACCCCTAACCCCTAACCCCTAACCCCAAACCCCTAACCCCTAACCCCTAAACCCTTAAACCCTAAACCCTAAACCCCTAAACCCTAAACCCTAAACCCTAACCCTAAACCCTAAACCCTAAACCCTAAACCCTAAACCCTAACCCCTAACCCCTAACCCCTTAACACTAACCCTAAACCCTAAACCCTAAACCTAAACCTAAACCTAAACCCTAAACGCTAACCCCTAAACCCAAACCCTGAACCCTAAACCCTAAACCTGAAACCCTAAACCCTTTTTCGATCTGGTCCAGTATTAATGGGTCACTTATGTACATTCTCATTAAGAGAAGTGGTCATTCGAGCATATGTAATCTTGTTAATGAAAAGATTGTAGTTTTCTGGTCTGATAATATCAATTGTGAGCTGATCAACAAGTTTCGACAAGCAGTCACTTATTTGATTAAAATGCCTTGTGGTTCAAAAATATATATTTCAAGAGTTTATGCTTTTTGTAATCGTTCCACTAGATGTACTTTTTGAAATTATCTTTTTGATGTCTAGGGTACTATGCAGAACAACCATTATATCTTGAGAGGTGACTTTAACGTAATTAAAAATAGTACTGAAGCTTTTAACATATTCAACACTTGTTGGCATAGTATTAGAGACTTCAATGATTTTATTAATAGTGCAAAGCTGGTGGAACCACAGCATATTGGGGACTATTTATCATGGTGCAATAATAGAAAAGGCAACTCTAGAAAATATGCTAAACTTGATAGAATATTAACTAATTTTCAGTTTGGCAACCAACATAAAGTTCAGGTTATCTATGACAACAAAATATATTCAGATCATTCTCCTTTAATTGTGAAACAGAAAAACACCACACCCTGGGGTCCTTCTCCTTTTAGATTTCAGTTAATGTGGACTACTCATCATGATTTTCAGGATATTGTAAAACAGGCTTAGACTGGGGCTTCAAATATTGATCTCATCTTAAAGTTAGCATGAAACTTAAGTTTCTTAATGTTATGTTGAAATCATGGAATATAAAAACATTTGGAAACATATTTGAAGAGGAGCAAAGACTTACTAAACTGATTATTGATATTGAACAGGCTACTTACAGTTACAATCGACTAGATTTAATTGATAAACTGGAATATCTTAAAACTTCTCTTCTTACAATTGACAAAAGAAAGGAGATTTTCTTCTCACAACAAGCTCAAGTCAAATGGTTAGATAAAGGAGACAAAAACACTAAGTACTTTCATCATCTGGTTAAGGCTAGAAAATCTTCTAATCATTTTGAATACTTGCTAAATACTACAGAATTTAATAATTCCTATGAGAAGCTCAGAGATAAAGGATTAGATTATTTCAAGAATCTTATGTCATCTTGAGGTGGTCACGGACAGGGACAATGATTTACTTTGTTAAATCCCCATAAATGAGGAAATCAAAAATTCTATGTTTTCTTTTGCAAAAAATAAAGCTCTGGGTCTTGATGGCTTCAATGTTGACTTCTATCACATGTACCGGGACATTGTCAATCAAGATATTTATAAGAGTATAAAGGCCTTCTTTCAATGTGGTCAGTTAAATCGCACTTAGAAAGCTACTTTCATCACTTTAATTCCCAAGAAAGATTTCCCAACAACTTATAAAGATTTTAGACCAATTTCTCTTTGCAATGCGATTTATAAATGTATTGCTAAAATTATTGCAAATAGAATTGGTACTTTATTACCTTCTCTTATTTCTAATACTTAATGGGTCTTTGTAAAAGGTAGAAGCATTCATGACAATATAACTATAACACAAGAGCTTATACAACATATTGACTATGGTCACAAAGGGGGAAATGTTTTGGTCAATTTATTTAATTTTCAAGAAATTTGACTTTTGCAGCAATTTTAATCAGCTTACCAGACAGTGCATTGAAGATAATCTTACCTCTATGGTTATTTGTGGAGCTTCGAGTAGTTTTTTCAGCCCAACTAGAGAAATTTGACAAGGAGACCCCCTTTCTCTATGCTTGTTTATATCGATTGAAAAAACCCTTTGTCAACGGTTTTATGAATTGCACAATAAAGCTTCTTTTGTCTCATTCAAAGCAAACAGTCGACACTAAGTTATGTCTCATCTTCTATATGCTGATGATACCATCCTTTTTCTTAATGGTAGAAAACAAGTTCTTGACGTGGTGAAAAATTTGCTAAACAAATATCAAGAAGCCACTGATCAGAAAATCAATTATAGTAAAAGTTTCTTTATTATCTCCAGGAAAAGTTCTGAAAAAAGAATAAATTTCATTAAGAATGCCTTAAGTTGTGATAAAGGAAATTGACCTTTTTTATATCTTGAATGTCCTATCTTTAAAGATAGGACCAAGATGAAGTTTTTTGATTTTTTGATCAACAAAATCAAACTGAAATTAGTAGGGTGGAAGAAAAAATTACTTACATATGCTAGAAGGATGTTGCTTATAAAGCATATTTTAAGCAATATTCCTATACATATTTTAAGCTCAATTAGACTACCAAGTGGAATTCTTGATTAGATCAACAAAAGTTGTGCACATTTCCTATGGACAAATGAAGACAAGAAAGCCATTCACTAGGTCAGTTGGGACACAATCACTCTTGCAATTGATGAAGGTGGACTTAGCATTCGCAATATGCATGATCTTATGTTTGCCTTAAGGATGAAAATTGTTTGGAGAATAATAACAAAAAGGTAATATTATTTTAAAAGAATTTAATGCTATCTAGGGTTCCATTTGAAATGCCATTGAGAAGACTGAATCTTCATATTGGAATGACCTAGTCCAAATTTGGAATATATATAAATATGTCATTAACTAGAATAGTGATTTACCACCGTGGATTCCAAATAGTAATGGTTTCCAAGTTAGTTTTACATGGAATCTTGTCAGAAGATATAGCAATGTTAAACAATTTTTTAAAACCATCTAGAGAAGTTTTATACCTACTAAAGTTTCCTTTTTCATGTGGAGATTCTTTCATAATGCTCTACCATTTGATATGATTAGAAGAAATAGAGGTTTTTCCACGACTTCTTGCTGTATCTGTTGTGCTAATAAGCCTAAAAAAGAATCTGCTAGACACTTCTTCTTTGAAAGTGAAATTATGGTCTAGCTTAGTAACTGGTGCTCTAATCTATTACAAATTAATTTAAATCCTAATCACCGGAAAAGATGGTCTTGGGAACAACTTTCTGCCACCAAATCTAATGAAAACCATTTTCTAAAATATTTGATTGCAATGCTGTTTTGGGAAGCATGGAAAATCAGATGTGCAACTCTTTTTGGTTTCGGTACTTATATTGTCCACAATATAACCAACAAAATGAAGACCAATCTATGGGATTTCAGTAGACTTTATGAAATACTTGATCAGGTTCGAAATTATATTATTACATCAAGTCAACAAAAATAGCATGATCAAATTGGGGATGGGAGGCTTCCAACAGCAGGCTTCATGAAATCCTTGATCTGGTTAGGACATTTCTTATCAAAGAAAGTCAACAAATCTAGCATGTTTGATTTGGGAAGGTCTCTTTTGAGGCCTCTAGTAGTTCAGTGCACTACCAAAGATCTAGATTTGAGAAGTCCTAGGCTCATCGATACTTTCATATCTGTGTTTTGCAATTTTCGATACTTCTAGAGGATGAAGTTCACAATTGGCGGTTTTGTCATGTGGGGGTCTATTTATACAAAGTAATTTTATGAGCTAACGTATGGTTATGAAGTAACCTTACGAGCTAACAAATTGTTACTTTGTGAGAATTTACGTTTTCATTGATAAATTTTATTATAACATTTATGAGAAATATTTAAATAGAAATTAAAATTTATTCATATAAATTTATTTTTTAAATATTTTTATAAATTTTATACAAATATAAATATCTAAATTGTTAATTTTTAACATTTTCCTTACCATTTTTGTTTACATCCTTTTGTCCTTAGGATTTGTTTGTTAAAACTATAATTATTATGTATTGATGATAATTAGTATATATTATTGTAGTATATAGTATATTTATCGAACAACTTTAATATTTTACAATAAAAATTACTATCATCATAAATTATATACTTTTTCAAAAAACGTACAATGAATAGTTACACAATGTTTAACTATCATACCTCACCTCATCTAATTTAACTTATAAGGTAATACCTTACCTCATCTAATTTAACTTATAAGGTAATATATCACAATGTTTTACTATCATAATTGTGTATAGTTACATTTATTGGACATTTTTAACATTTTACGTTAAAAAATTATATAAAAATGTTTATAATCTTACGTTATAAATTATATAATTTCGTGAAAAATATAAATCTTATTGTATCTAATTAATTATAACAAATATTACTTAAAATAAATAATATAGTTTTCAGGTTGTGCGGTTGGATTTGGGCCACTCGTGGGCCTACGTCTCACTTCGCTTGGTGATTATTTTTGTTTTGGGCCTAGTTGTCATCATGACTTTTTGAATTATACTTCGGGCTTATGTGATTTTTATTAAGCTTGGTAAAGGGTTTTGGTTTGGCCCCTTTTTACTCCTGTATTTTTTTTAAGCGACTCTGATGAATAAGATTACGAAGTATCTTCTTTAAAAAAAAACCCCTATACCCTTTTTAAAAAAAATTGTAAAAAGTTGAAGCTCTCTATTTCCAAACGAAGGTTAAATCTATGATAAATCTTTTTACTCGTGAACAATTAGTTTTGATTCAAAAGCTCTCTATTCAATGTTTAAACAATTTTGATTTGAAATTTTGTGTAAAAGAATAAGGTAAGTAACTACAGAATAAATATAAGAAAATTATTTTATTTCATTTCAAGGTAAATATTTTTTAATTACATTTTAATGATAATGAAATTAAGACAACATCACTTGTCAATGAATTCAAATAATACTTTATGAAAAATTTATATTTATATATTTTATGAAAATTTTAAAAAATATATATTTAATTTTAAAAAAATTAAAAATATTCTAAATTTTTATCGCCCACCTTTCCCCCACTTTTCCCCCTCCGCCACGCGAAATACACTTTCCGCCCGACCTCGGACGACCCACGTGCCTGCGTCGCGTCGCCCTCACCTTCTTCGCGTCGCCGCTCCTTCTGCTTGTGTCGTCCTCGCCTTCGTGTGCCGCTCCTTGGCGTCATCCCTTCTTCGCGTCACCCGTCCTGCCTCCCTCTTGTGCTCGCGTCGCCGTTGCTTCCGTGTCGCCGCTGTTTCCGCGTCACCGCTACTTCTGCGTCACCGCTCCTTCCACGTCGCCGCTCCTTCGGTGTCGCCGCTGTTTCGGCGTCGCTCGCGTCGGCGGTAAATCTTCATTGCCCTAATCGCCTACTCCGTCGATCGCTGTTTTTCTTTTTTTTCCTTTAACATTGCCCTAAAATCGTCTGCTCTATCGATCCCTTGCTCTGTCGATTGATGTTTGCTTTTTTTTTAACATTTCCTTCTATCGATCCCCTAATCTAGATGCTTGGCTTGCATAATCTGGATCGATATTGTTCGATTAGATGGAATGCTACAGACATGGTATTTTGAGTAGTGCATAATCTGGATGCTTGGTATTTATCTTAGAGCATATTATTCAATTGTTCGATTGATGCTAGGTATTTAATCTGGATGCTACAGATATGTTTTTTTGACTATTATTGCTTCAGCATTAACTTGAAATGTAATACTTACATCATCGTAATAAAATTTAAGACATACAAACTGTGGAATGTTTATGGTTTTGGGGAATGTATATCAACACCAACCTTGGGTGCCAAACTTATTTTTCAACTATACTTGCAGACACATTTTCGTTTACAGCCAAAGAATTAAAATCATAAAGATAAAAATCCGAAAATGAATGCTTGAACAGATAGATGGTATGCAAAAATGCCGAGTTTGGGGGTGGTGGTGTTAGGGATTCGGGCAGGACACATCGATCAGTAGGATGCTAAAAGAATAAAATGGGTGCGGAATGGTGGGGTAGTTTTATACTTGTATATAAGCAGTGGGTGCATACAGCACGCATAAGACAATCCACAATGTTCGTTCGAAGTTGGATGGATCAAAATCGTCTTATGGTATTATTTTCCGAAAATAAAATAAATCACTAAATTTTAAGAACAAAATGTTAAGTTTTTGTTTATCCATTTTGTCATTAATACAATATAGTTTAAAAAATAAGTACACTTATTGTTATAAAAAATTCTTAATGTACTTATAAAATATGAATTTTGAAAAATAGACTGAGAATTTTTTATAACAATAAGTGTACTTATTTTTAAAACTATATTTATTTGTTTTTTTAACTGGGATTGTAGCTGATATTTGTCTCTTCTATGGGTACTGGTCTGAATCTGAACACAAGGCTTGAATCCAATTCCACCTGTGTAGCAAGCAAATGGTGAGCCTTTCATTCCCCAGACAGTATTTCTTGTTACCGGAAATTCCACTTACAGCTCTAATGGTGATGCATACTCATTATTTGATGTTGAACCATGCAGGAAAACTGGTGCTTTTTTCATCTACTAATTGTTTGTTCTAATAATATTTTGGCCTGTTTGTCATAAGATCTTGTTGCATGCTTATCTGTCCTTTTTGCCTTTGATTGTCCTCTATTTTTGTTTCTGTGAGTTTCTTAAATGCCTAATATTTGTTTTGGCTCTCTAGAATATAAATTTGTTTGGTGGCCATCGGTAATGAAGGCGATGGCTGCAACCACTCGCAGGAGGCCATCAGGGGAACCTACAAGACAAAGCAATTCCAAGGAGGAGACAAAGAAAGAAGAAGCTTTGGTTCTGGCTCCTCCAAAGTTTGGGGTGATCTGCATCTTCTCTGTTCTTTCCTTCTTACCATTCTCCTACCTCCTCCTCTTGCACTACCACGACATCAACCTCAATCTCAAGAGATCTATCCTCTTCAATGCTGCTATGAGCTTTGTTGGATTTTCTGTGGTCCTCTACCTGCTCCCTGTGGCTGCTCATTATCTCTTGAGAAGGAATATGTTTGGTTTCGATATCAACAAGAAAGGAACTGTTGCTGGGAATATCAAAGTGTTAGTTCTTTCTCAATTCAGTCCATTCTTTTTATACCCTCTCCCTTCTAATTGATTTTGTTAATCAAAGTACAGGCCAGAATCACTTGGAATTGTTGTTGGTTGCATCTACCTTGTGGTTGCCATTCTTTTCCAGCACTGCACATTCAGCCCTGATTCTGAGGTATGACCTATTTACTTACGTACCCACTTCTCAAGTATCAAGTGTATGTATACATTTCACATATACTAGTTTTTCTTTCTTGCAGTGGCTTGTTGAGTATAATGCAGCACTGGCATCAATCTGCTTCATGATTCTTCTTGGATTTGTAGATGATGTGTTGGATGTTCCCTGGAGAGTGTATGCCCTTTTTATTTTTTCCGTGGCCTTCCTTTTTTACATCAATCAGATTTTTCTTTCATCATTCCTTGTGGGAGTTAACTCATCATGATCATGATTTCTTACTGTACATAACAGGAAATTGCTGCTGCCCTCATTTGCAGCACTACCTTTGTTGATGGCATATGCTGGGCATACAACAATCATCATACCCAAGCCTTTGAGTCCTTACGTTGGAGTGTCCATGTTGGATCTTGGTAAGGTTGTTTTTCAGTTATTGATTGGGTTTTTATTTCTAGTTGATAGCTTTTGTGTTGCCAGTTGATTGCCAAATAGAAGATAAGAGAAAATATTGGCAACAATTAGAACGGTCCATATTCATAAATTTGGTACAATGTAATTGTTGAAATTTGAAGATCAACTATACCTCCTAAAGAGCAAAGATCCACCAATAATTCATATTCCCTCTCAATGTCATTTAGGTCATTATTTAAACACATGCTAGTCCATGCAAGAAGGAAGATGAAGACCTTACATGGGTCTTCAAAGCATATGACCCAACTAGACTTCAACTACAAACTATTATTACCATCAACATTTCCCCCAATTATGCAATCTTGTTGATTTGCCTCCTATTGAGTTGGATCGGCTGACTAGATGCACTCAAATTGGTTAGGGCATTTGTCTTGCAAAATAGTAGAATAGATCAATCAGATTAGAGTCAATTGGATCTCCATTGATGTTTAAGTCAGACAAGCATAATGAATGAAAGTAGATCTACTTTATGATTTAGAAAGTGTGTCGTAATAGTTCATTAACCCTATAGTTGATGGTGATGAACAAAAATAGTTAGGGATTGATGAATCTTGCTTAGTCATGTGGCTCTATGGTGGTAAACACATGGCTAATAATTCAACATCCTTATAGTTGATTGCCCCCCACATCAACTTCATGTCTCAATTGTACTGTATGGGCAAGACTTCATGTCACATGATGTAATAGAGTTGACTCATACATCAGGCATGTTTAGCTTGATCAACCTCTTTGATACATTCCTTTAGGAATGGCTGGGAACACATAGTGTGAACAAGATAAATAGGTTGAGTGGGACAATTTTTCTAACCAAACTGATCATGCCATAGGAATGAGAGAAGTACAGTTGTGTGACTTATGTGACCCAAGTGGCTACTTGGTTTCATTGGTCAGTTGGTGTGATGGCAACCCACTCTATACTTATAAAGGGAATTGGTCCAATCGGTTTCCCACTAGGGTGGTTCAATCAACTATCCTACAACATTGTCCCTTTGTTTGTTGATCATTAAGGTGGAGAGTGAAGTACTGAAAAATCTTTTAGCAGCTGTAGTGATAATGATGGTACCATGATTGTCTGACCTCTGTTGTTGTGATGATTACATTGTGTTACTTTGGTTTGTACAGTTACTTCGTGGGTAAACATGTACCATAATTGTCATTTCATACTTTGTGCCAATACTTTCTATAATAGGTAGGGAGGGAGGGTTGTTGTTCACACTTGCTGAATTAAAGTGTTTTTGTGTCTTCCCTTCATCAATTAGGTTGATTAGTTTAAGCAAGCTAACCACATCAACCAGGATTTTTAGTTGATTTTTCATTCCATGAAATACTTCGGATGGTGAGAAAAAGAGTCAGCCCCTCTATAAATGGTAAGGATGACAACTTAAGTTAGACAAAAGTAAGGAAGAGAGTGGGATGGTTAGCATGTTAGCATTTCATTTGACAACACAGATGGTCTAACCAAGTAGGGATTGTCAATGTCTAGCAAGGATGAAATGAGAGGGCCATGGAAGAGGAAGGCCACGATGATGGGATGACAAGGAATAAAGGTTGGGTGGTGCCTTCACAAGAGTGAGCAATTGTATGATCAAAATAAGGGTTGTGTGTGGACTACTTGTGAAACAAAACCTCAGCCAACCAAAAAAGGGGAAATATTGCAGCTTGTTCAATTGGTTTGACCAAGCATCAAGCTCAATTCAATAGACCCAACCTCTATTGAGCACATGAGTTGTGCCATGTGCCTTACTATTGATTTTGCCTTTACAGGCTAGTCAAAGATTGACAGCTACCATTTCTTTGATGTCATGTTGACTTAAACTTCATCCCAACTCTATTTACAGGAATAGAGGTTGGGTGTGGTCATCCCTCATTAGCCTTCAAATAATGTTTAGAATATCGAGTGTGGTGAAGTAGATTGAACACTTTTATTTCAACATCTGGGAGGGGCAATTGGTCGTCCATTGGAGATGGTTCATGGTGGAAGGTTTAGGTGGTCAAGGTGTGAAGATGACAAAAGTGAAAGCACTAGAGGGGGTGAATAGTAAAGTATGTATAAATTATGATTATAAACAAAGTATATTCTAAATTTTAAGATGTAATGAAATATAGTAAACACCAAATGCAAAAGTATCAAATCACTCATACAAACCTCATGAATACAAGTAAATTTATAATGATTTACCCTCAACCAGAGTTATGTCCACCCCTTAAGCTTCATGCCTTTTTTTTAAGCTCCATGCTTAAGTGTGTCTACACTAAATCTCGTGGTATAGACTAACACACCAGTGTATACAAATCTCACCACAACTCAATGAGATAAACTTATAGAAAATTAACTCACAAGCTTACAACACTAATCTCCTTATCTTGCTTTTTTACTTAGTTGATGCTTGAAAATTTTCAATGAAGCTTTAAGTGAAGCTTTATGGGAGGTAGGGGAAAGAATTTTGTCTCTCAATGAATGTGAATGGAAATATAAGAGTGATTGTAGAAAATGTTGTATCTAATCAATGACTAATGGAAGTGTTTAGATAGAGTGCAATAGCCTAGATTTGCATGTTTAACAGTTCGAGATCTTTTCCAATGACTAGTGAAATGACATGTTGCTTTTCCATTGGTTTGCCATTTAGTCTAATGGTCAAATGCATCATCAGTACACTACTTTATGGAATGGTATTCCTTGATCACTTAGCACTCTATAACAAAATCAGTATATTTATTAGTGAAATTGGTATGCTGTTTTTGCATTAGAGAATGGTTGCACTTTTGTCTTTGAAAATGGTCTATCGATATTAAAAATTGATATGCCTTTTTTTTTAGAGTCAAATTCTACTTTTGACCTACTAAATGGTATACTATTTTTCAAAAGTGGTATTCTATTTTTGTGGTAGAAAGAATGCTAACACTCCTATTCATGTCACTCTAAATAATTTTTTATGTGTATACAACTATTTTAAGTGTTTTATATGTAGATTCTAGTATCAGAGAGTTTTCAAGGGATTGAATAAAAGACAAATTGGTGTTTTGCTAATTAAGCTGGTCCATCATTGTGGATGGGTGGGGAGTGGGATGCTTCCTTTAATACAAATAGATGGTTCATAATACATTTCAATTCATGTCACAACCAGCATACATTGTTTACATATTTTGATCTTCTTGCTTCTTAAAGTTGTAATAAACTGAATTTGTCAACACAGGGAACATATACAAATTTTATATGGGCATGCTTGCAGTGTTTTGCACTAACTCCATTAACATTCATGCTGGTATAAATGGCCTAGAAGTTGGACAAACAGTTGTTATTTCTGCTGCGGTATGCAAATGATCCTCTTCTTAGCCTCTACTCAAGTATCCTTTCTTGCAAAAGTTGTTCCCTAATTCACTGCAAGTGATCACTGATCATTTATATTCTCACTCCATGTTCAGGTTTTGATACATAATGTTATGCAAATTGGTGCTTCGACCAATCTTGGCTACCAACAAGCCCATGCATTCTCAATTTATCTTGTCCTGCCATTACTGGCTACCTCATTGGCTTTGCTATCTTATAACTGGTAAAAGGATGTGTGCCTTTATTCCAATTTCACACAAAGTAATAGGCATTCTTCCATATCTTTGAATGTGTCCATTTCACATTTTCACCAGGTACCCTTCTGCAGTTTTCGTTGGGGACACTTATACCTATTTTGCTGGAATGACTTTGGCAGTGGTTGGGATACTGGGCCACTTCAGGTAGGTGTTATTTCTACCAAAATATAACAAAAAATAAACTAAATATACGATAATAAATACAGTATTAAACAACAATATAAGAATCCAAATAATAAGAAATAATGTCAACAAGAAGAAGCGGGCAAGTCAATAAGGTATGTCCTAAGTATTAACATCATTTTTCTTATTGGATATTAGGAAAACAAGTGTTCCCG
Organism: Amphibolis antarctica; assembly: GCA_024699675.1. NCBI lineage: Eukaryota > Viridiplantae > Streptophyta > Magnoliopsida > Alismatales > Cymodoceaceae > Amphibolis > Amphibolis antarctica. Next base: position 31,196 of record JAMKPZ010003827.1, on the reverse strand, counting down.
TTTATGCTCTTGTTTTCCCTTAGTTTTATCCATTTTTCCTTTTAAGTAGAAAAATGCCATTTAAATGGAAAAAGTGAAAATATGCTATTTTTCAAAACAACCAAATGAGATGAAACGAATAACTTTGAAAATGACATATTTCCTTCACTTTTAACCGCTGTCAGGTCATTGCATTTGGCAAGTTGATAGGCCAAGCATGGGGGCACATAATAGAGTGGTCCTACCAAATTGGAGACCAAGTAGACAAACACATATTGAACAATGCCAATAAGTTGAGTGTCATACACAGAAGATCATTGTCTCAGTCTCTATTGAAGTGCATCAGAGCACTAAAAGGTTGGTCAATCCTAGAAGACATTCATAAAAAGGAGTGCAACCACCACTTTAGTACTACTAGCTGATGTTAATTAGGAAGTGGTAGACCACCTTTGGGAGTGACAAATGCCAATACCATGCTAACATCTTGTAGGCTCTAGCTAACATGATGGTGCCAATCTTTTTGCCTATCTCATTCACACAATTGGGTATAAATGTGATTAGCCTATTACCCTAGCACTTGACCAAGTAAGTGGCTTACAGGGGGTGTGAATTACACACAATGTTTAGTTGTACAAGCAATAGACAAGAAAATGATATCCACTTTCAAGAATTATATGTCACTTTGGGATGTCTATCTTATTTGTCATACAAAATGAAATTCAATTCTTTAGCAATAGGTTCAACACGTTTTATGATAAGTCATAAGTACATAGTCAAGTTGAATTTCACGTTTATGGCTCATCCTTAAATGAATGGTTGGGTAAAAGTTAGCATCTACTCAATCATCCATATGTTGAAAACAAAGCTAGAAAGGTTTATAGCCTTTGGGTTTCCAAGATCTCAAAGGTTTTCTAGAGTTATAGGATTATTGTATGGTGTACAAATGATCATACCTTCCTTCTAGTTGTTCAATGGGGAGGAACTTCTCCCCATACAGCTGCCCTACTCATCCTATTGGTTCCAAACATATGACCAACTAAGGAACAAGGAGGACCTAGGAAATGTCATTGAGCTATGTTGGGTTAGGCTCTTAGTCAATTTTGTTAGTTGAAATTGGTGGAAGATATGTTATTTATTACTAACAAAGATTACACTTCTTTATATAGAAGTTACAAGATTCATGACAAACAACATTAATCAATATAGGACTAAATCCACTTATATTGAAAACCTCAATACTTAAACTCTAACACTCTCCCTCAAGTTGAAGCATCCAACTTGCAATACACTCATACATAATAAGATAAACAAAAAAGATACATATAGATAGAATTTTAAGTAGTAGTAATATTGTATAAGTAAATATCCAAAGACTTACACATATGCTTTAATAAATACAAATTTTATTAATCATTCAATACAAGAGATTTGATATGTATTGTTAATAAGTGGTGTTCCATAAACCCCAAAATAGTGTGAATTTAAATGTGATATATTCTACAAACCTTAAAGTAATGTGGATTTTTAAATTGAGATATTTATAAACCTCAAGAGAGAAAATATTGGATGATGGATAATAGGATATTAAATATTTTTCTATCTTTTTTCTCCTTTTTCATAATTTTTTATTTTTTTAACTTCCACCATTTTTTATATTTTTTTCTTTTCTCCCTCACTCTTTTTTGTTTTTTGTTTTTTCTTCTTCTCTGTTTCTTCCTCCTCTTTCTTTCCTTTTTTTCTTCTCTATCTTTTCTTCTTCCTCCCTTTTCCTCCTATTTGCAACCCTAATAGGTGTAAACAATGACAACAAACAACACCAACGTCAATTGGATAGGGAAGGCAACTAGCAACTTCGACTGACAACTCAACTTGATGAACAACGTAGGATAGACGTCAACAGGCAACTTAACTGGACATGTGGTGAGAGTAGTAGGTGAGAGCGACTGGATTGGCATCAACAACGGCTAGTGAGGGTGAGATTGGAAACTATAGTAGAACTTGACTCAAGTGATTTCAAAACCTGACTTGACGACAATGACGAGAGAGGAGCAAGATCGGTGTGGAAGACGTAGGCATCGAAAGAGAGAGACTATTAGAAAGGGAGAGAGAGAGAGAGAGCCACAGGAGAGATGTGGGGTGGGAGAGAGAAGGGTGATGGTTAGATTCCCTCCTTCCATGATGGGTAATGGCTACCATGCCAAGCATTTTCATTTAGTATTGACTTGACTTGGCCTAATTGACATATAAGTAGGTCTACCTTTGCATGAATGAATGAAAATGTCAAAGTTGGCTGAATCTACAAATATTGAAGTTGGAATAGGCTTAATTGGTAGGAGGCATTACCAGTCGGTCATTGATGATGATTATATTATTGCAAAGGTCTTAATGCATGTTGTTCAACCTATATTAAGACGTCATTTTATGAGTCCAATTGATACCAGAGGGAATGGAACAAAGACAAACGTCAAGTCAACAAACTTGAAAAAATATTTGGACTCATGAAAGATAACAAATTCAAAAATAGTATATTATAGCATTAATAGGTGAAAGCATTGGTGCCTCTTTTGAAAATATGTAAAGTCATTTCTTATTCGATAAGAATAGTTAGTATAAGAACTGGTCAACGGGAATATAATCATCATCAATGAACCTACAAAGAAAATAGGAAAACACCATACAAAAGGCACTCCCAATGCTCTATAAGGGTTTCATATTTGCAAGCGTTGAAAGGGAGGAAACATTGGTATCAATCTTGTAAAGTTAGGGTTATGAGGGTTTTATAGAATATATTTGGATATCCATTTAAATGAATATTTGTCTACCAAACATACAACATGACAATTTTATCAAATGTCTTTAAAGAGAAACATACAACATGACAACACTTAATATATATTATATCTAACACTCCTCAACTTGGGGCACATATATCAAACATGCTCAAACTGGGTATATAAATTTTCAAAAACCCTTACATCCAAGCCTTTGGCAAGAATATTTGCAAGTTGGTTTGAAGATTGAGTATATGGAGTGAATGTTCAAACCCTTCCTAAGCTCTGGTATCATGTTGAAAGAAAGGGGAAAATGACATAAATCTCTTGAAGTTAGGATTACAAGGGTTCTTGGGTATATTTAATGGATATCTATTTACACAACATACAATATAACAACACTTACATAAATATCTATTATATCCAACAGCAAGTATATTCCCAGCATTGCCATTGTAATTATGAAAAACAACATCTCTCACGGCCTAGATAATCCAACAAGTAGCATGAATAGTTTGAAGTAGCTTCTGCACGGGGGAAGTTATTTCCATCTTATAAGGCACATGATATCTTGCAGAAAATGCTCCCTAGAGTTAAGATTTAGATCATCTAGCATCAAATTACACGAGACATTCTTCCAAACAGAAGATATAAAGTCACATCTGAAGAAGAGATAGTCAATGTTCTTGATCTCCTTGCTGCAGAAGGAGCAGTCCACATTTTCTCCAAGGGCCCATTTTTCTCTTTATGCCTTGGTGACTAGCTGATTACACTCAAGAAATTTCTTTTTAAACATAATGGTGCATGTCACATCTAAAATATGTTGGCTCTTACATGAGTAACACCAATTTCTAGTTCTTGTTGGACAATATCTTTGTCATTGAGAAGAACCAAGTTTTAGAAACGAAAGGTCATAATGGAGATGGGTTTTCCTTTCCAAGTGACTTCCCTTAAAGCCACAAGTTGGGAATGAGCTCCCTTGTGGGGTCAATGATAGAGATGAAGTGTTATAAGGGGTACATGGTTGGCCTTACTCACCAGGTGGCTCACTTCTTTCTTTACAATGACGACAACAAAGGCAACTCCCCTACTTTCAAGTTTGACAAGGGTTCTATGTCATGTCTTTTGGAGTCCCCATCGTCTTTTTAGTTGAGGCTAGTCTTGTTGACAATTAGGGTGGGGGCCTATGGTGTCAATAGTGAGCTAGGGAGGAATTGGAGGTGTGACCAACTTAAAATGGGCTAAAGTGAGTGGTAGCTAAGGTTTTAGGTAGGAGAGTGGAATGGTTAAGGTTTCCTTTATCTATAACTAAGGAGGGTTTGTGTATGTTGAAAATCTTGAAAAAGGAAAATGAAAATTTTGAGATTTTTTTTGGATTTTCAAGTGTTTGTATATTCTGGAAAATTTGGAAAAATTTTAAATTTTGTCATCACTACAAGTATAAATTTTTTTCGTCATTTCTCATCTGTTAGGTTGGAAAATTCTTACAGTTATCAGAAATTTTATCATTACGTAATTTCTTAACCTCATGCATATTGCCTAACTTCCTTCGACTATTACTAAACTCGTGATTACAAGGAAAATATGAAATTATATTTTAAATGTTAAAATATAAAATATTTATATTTTCAATTATATTTATATTTATATTCTCAACTATTTTTAATTAATTTTTCAGAATTTTCACAATGTGTACAAATAGTTCTTCTTCTTTTTCATTTTCTAATTTTTCTTTTACTTTTTCTAAATTTCCATTTCTAAAATTTCCAACAGACCCTAAATCTCTCACTTTTTAACTCTTAAAGTCTAGACTTTGATACCTTGTAAGGACAAAGAAAAGAGTTGGAAATTGAGTTATTTGTTAACAATGATAATATCTCTATGTATAGAAATTATAAAGATATGATCAATACAATTTTAGCAATGTGGGACTAAAATACAACCTTAAACATTAAGAGGGGTTTATGTAAGGCGGAAAATCTGGAAACGAAAATTTCAGAAAGTAAAATCTGTTTTTCCCGGTGTCTATGTTGTCTAGAAACTCAAGAAAAATTGAAATTATCCAAAACTTTTATAACTGAATTTTTCAGATTTTTTCACAGTTCTCATAGAGAAATTCTAGAAAGTCGATGCAGGGCATTATTCAACTTTTCTTTCTTATGAAAATAACACAATCATTCCATTACAAACCAGAAAATTGATTTGGTGATTTCTAATCCAACGATGTAATCATTTTTATTTGACCTTATCAATTTGTATTTCATATACTAGACATTATAAAAAATCTAAGATTATAATACTAGTGAATTTGTTTGTACAAAAATAGTCATCTTTTTTAGTAAATATATCATTATTAAGAATTAGATATACAAGATATTGTCAAAATAAAAAATGATAATATAGTGTTTTATATCTCCAATAATAAGAGATATTTTCATTATATGCATCTAATTTGATAGAATCAATGCTAACCCTAATCAGTATTTCAAAATCAAAATCATTTATATTAAAATATCTATCAATTTGTATAGCTACATTTGAAGTATTATTTAAATATTCATACTTCAAAATTATTTATATTTTAATTGCACAAATATTGTTTACTTCTTGATTAATTCCTTTATATACAATTTTTTTGTTTTTTCATAACATGCACAAATAACTTTAAATTTTTTTGAATTTCTTAAATTTTCATTTCCATTTACGACTGGATTTTTTGAATTTTCCTTTGTTGAGGTTGTATCATGCACAAATAGACCTCAATGTACTAACAGTAGGTATAGGTATTAAAACACTATTTCTGCATTCATTTGACATCTTTATAGTTTTTAGCATTATGTTAAAACCTTGAGATGTTACAATCTCTCCTATTTGAGCATCCAATATCTTCACCAAAGTCCATGATCATGATCAAGTGTGTAGGATCTTAAAGTACTTAAGATGAATTTGATATGATAAGGTACTCAACTTGTGTGGAACTAAACCTAAGGATGTTACAGCCCAATTCCTAACTTTTCCATTCAAATTAATTTAAGCTTTGAAAGGGAAAATCACAATTGCCTTACTGTGGGTAACCATTAATTGATAGTTTTGTTTTGAATTATTAGAGTGTGATTTAAAACCTAAACGTTAATTACTTTTCGTTTTCTTTCAGTGAAACCCTCTTGCTGTTTTTCTTGCCTCAAATTCTGAATTTCCTTTACTCATGTCCACAGGTATGAATTATGTTTTTTTTATATTTTTACTCTATTAAACTAAGTAGAAATTAGAGGGCACTTGTAGCAATTATCTCTTATACCAGACCACCATTCTACAGCTTTTCAAAATCATTCCTTGCCCACGGCATCGGCTTCCCAGGTACTATCATCATCAGGCTCTTATTGTTTGGTTCCTTGCCTTTGCGTCTGTTGTATGCCATTGCTGATCTCAAAATTTCCAGGTTTGATCCTGGAACAGGATTACTGACTGGCACAAAAGATGGAACCCTTGTGAACCTCTTTCTCCGATTGTTTGGTCCATGCTCAGAACAGGCACTTTGCATTAGACTTCTGCTTTTCCAGGTCTTTTCTATCTGCCAATATTTTTCCAATTTTTATATTTTTTCTATATTTAATTGTCATAAGATTATGCTAGTTGTCGTACTCATTGCATAATAGATGTGAACATTCCTAGAACAGAAGAATTCTGGAATAGTCTACTTATCGGGAATGCATGTCACTTGAAAGACTTGTCCTTGGATAAATTTATATCTGGATGAGATATCCGTCTTTTGTACAGCTACAAGTGCAAAATAGATTTTATCGTACTGGTTTTAAATTTTTTGATGGCTTAAACTTGAATGGCATCGGTATTGAATCTGACACCTTTCTGATTGTTATCCTTTTGTTGATTTATTGTCTGTCTGTTTATTTTTGGTCCTTTTTGGGCATATTGTTTGGACGTTGGTTTTACTCCCTCTTTTGTTTCTTAACTTCTCCTTGTTACATGGGTGGAGGTTATATCTTAATGTTATTACCTCTCTATCAAAAGAAAATTCAGGCTTTAATTTTAAGAATGATATTTTCGTGACAGGTTGTGGCGTGCTTGTTATGTTTCTGGCTGAGATTTGTCCTTGCTGGATGGTACAAATAAACAAGGAGAATATTTTCCATCGTATGATAGTCGCAGGTGAGAATAGTGTTGCCAATAACATTCTGACACAAGTAATAAACTAATATCACTTGGTGATGGTGGCTGTCTTTGTTCTAACTTTTCTTACAAGCTTCTCACTTTCATACACGAGCTTACAACTTATAACAGGTTCAGTCAAGATAATTTGCTTTAGTCATGTAAATTTTTTTAGTGCTGACGATACTCCATGTTTTGTAAGATAGTGCTGACGATATCTGAAAAGCTTTTTTGTTACCGGTATGGAGATTTTTTTTGCAAGTTGTAAAAGTATCTGTCTTGAAAGTTAAAATATTTTCGATTTATCTTACAACTGAGGTTCTATTTGAGTTGAATGTTTATTTTTCAAAGAGAACGGTTGTTAATGTTGGTAATCGAAAGATTTAGGGTTTGATGGAAGCCATGGTAACGTTTAGATTTGGGAAACCTTGAATTTTAAGTTGAGGTTTTTCTCCATGTATTAAATTTAACGAGAGCTCGTAGAAATTTAAATTTAGATTTAACGAGAGCTCGTAGAATGAGCATGATTGTTTACTTTGACATTATGGTCTCATTTAGGTTACAGTTAATTTTTAAAATCACTTTTAAAAAATTTAACATATAAATTTTTATTACTTTAATTATTATACAGTTTCAATTTTAATTCTAACTAATTTCCGGTGCTAACTAAAACCGACTTTAAATGAGACAGATTTGTGAGCTGTAAAACAAGTTGCTAGAAAAAGTTGTGCAAACTTATGAGAATTTGAAATATGATTTATAATATAAAGTAAGTGTGCACTGGTGCAAGTAATTACAAGTGAAGTGTAGAGCCCAATGCGGACAATTTATGCTTAACATGAAAATTATAGTTAAGAAAGACCTTGAAATATTTATGAAATAAATATGCTGTGTCTTTGTCGCATAATATTATTTGTAAATGATATGAGATTGTTTAATTCGTGGCATGATGTAGCATGGAAAGTGACATGAAATTTTTTTGAAAAATATCGCATGATATCATCTCTATTTACAGCTGCATTCTATAAATCAAAATTAATTAATTTAAGGAAAAATATTATTTTAATTTTTTCAATATTATAGTTATTTCTATAAAAAATGGTGGGTATCTTGCATCACGTGAGTGTGATGATGTGAAAGTTGTCTAGTGATAGTTAAATCTATGCATTGATATAAAATATTGGAATTAGCACTTCAGTATAGAGAAGATGAATAATAAATTAAAAAATTTTAGTCAAATTAAAATAACCAAGAAATTCACAATAGTTAAGAACAAGTAGGTATAAATTACTTGATTAAGTTATCCTAGAAGAAAAGTTAAGAGAAGCTAAATGCGATATGAACTTTTCTATTAGATAATAGCGTTTCCATTATTCAAGAATCTTTTCTATATTACCTTTCTTTCTTCTTGTAGATGCAGATTTTCTCTATCTAATGCTACTTGATGTTCTTTTCTTTTAACCTTTATCTAGATTTGTTGGATTAATAGAAATAGTATAATTTTTAATTGTAATATTTTAGATATCTCCTTATTCAATAACATTTGTAATTTTACTTGTTTTAGTTAGAAAATTTAGGTGTAGATATAATGAAGGTTTAGGGTTTAGTACCTGAACAAGAATGTCCTTTATAGGCCATCATTGATTTAGGTGTAGATATAATCCTTCCTCACTACTGGAAGAAATAAGCTTAACTACAATTCTTTATAGGCTTAGTCCTCACAAGATGACTCCTTGATTGAATGATGTGAGTAAATGCATACTGATGAGCTTGAGTTGTATGTGAAAATAATTTCTGCTTAAAATGAGAGTGAAGTATGAGAATGTTTGGAGAATTAGTCTCACTCCATGAAGACCAATGGATCAATATTATTACCCAGTGCATAGAAAATGGATATGCAAATCCCTTGATCAATCTCCTTGTCCCAAGTCAACCTAGAATTCATGATGTTGATATGACAATGCATGTAGCGACTTATATTCCCAGATAAGAGCGATACGGCTCCTAAGTTGGTGTGTCAAATATGATATTTTTCATTTGATTTTCCTAAGTTATGCTTGTGTATAGTGTGTGCATTGGGAAGTTATAATACTCGAACTCAAAATTACAACAAATATCATTTTAACTTGGATGACATCCTTAATTGCCAAAAAAAGAAAACCTTGGATGATTTCCTAAATTGACTTGGTTAACTTAGTTGTTGTAAATGAGTTTGAAGTCGCTTTTCTTCATAATTTAGTCATCGATAAGTAAATGAGAAAAATGTATGAAACAAGTCAATAACTATTAATTGATCAAGGTTTATTTTAAAACTTATCATCGATATTTTCATTTGATGCTAAAGATAATGATCGGACGTTCAAAAAGCGTATTGGGCCCAGAGCAAGGATCGGCCCATCTAGATCATCATCGTCACCGCCATATAGATTTCGATGGCAGAGGACCAGAGGTAGGGTAGGCAAGAAGAATGGCGAGTAGCGGTGGCGGTGTCGATACGCTGGTGGAGGCCGCAGTGCAGGTCCTTAAGGAGCCCGATCCCTTTGAAAAGGCACGAATTGGAGAGAGAGTGGCCCTTGGGTGGTTCAGCGGCGACATCTCCCTGCCGCTCCATCGTGGTGCTGGTGACGGTGGTGCTCCCCCTGCCCCAGATAGACCTGCCAGGCTCGACACGGTAAGGTTTTAACAATGAAATAGTGGGAGGAGTTACTTGTTCCGTTTATGTGGTGTAACCGTACCTTTCTCCCAGGTGAGGCTTCTCCCTTCTCATTTAATGCCGAAGCTGGGCAAGGGTGGCAACCTCCGTAGCAGACAGGCTATGCTCCACAGCCTGGTCCACACGGAGAGCTGGGCCATCGATCTCTCCTGGGACATCATCGCCCGCTTCGGCGTGAAGGAGTCAATGCCACTTGATTTCTTCACCGACTTCGTCAAGGTCGCCCGGGACGAAGGCCGCCACTTCACGCTGCTTGCTTCTCGCCTCCGAGAGCTAGGTTGCTCCTACGGGGACTTTCCTGCCCACGATGGTCTGTGGGACTCTGCCATCAACACTTCCCACCACCTCCTCGCACGTCTGGCCATTGAGCATTGCGTCCACGAGGTCTGACTTGCTACATCCACGATCACGCTACCAATGGATTGCCCCTCCGATTGTTCTTTCTTTCACTGCAGGCCAGAGGACTGGACGTCCTCCCGACAACCATCTCACGTTTCCCCAACGCAAGTGACGAAGGCACCGCAAAATTACTAGATACGTTGTCTACCCGGAGGAAGTTACCCATTGCGCGGCTGGCGTCAAGTGGTTCAGATACCTCCGCCTCAAGGGCGGGGACGACATCGAACTCACCGAGCATCGTCATCCCAGAAGTAGAGGCAGCAGTTGCACGCAAAGCATGGCGCTAGTCTGCGGTTCTGAGAACGATGACCGTGTAATCCCGACCTTCCATGCCATTGTCAGGAGATACTTCAAGGGATCGCTCAAGCCGCCCTTCAACAGGCAGGCAAGGGAAGCTGCAGGCTTTCTTCCGGAGTGGTACGAGCCCCTGGCTGTCAAGCCCACGCAGTGCTAGAGTGAGTGATGGGCTGGCTATATTTATTAAAATGTCGAAATGATTATGCGCTGGTTTTGTTAAATGAGATTTTGCACTTATCGTTAATCTTCTATTATTTAGACTGCATAAAATTATTAATATTTTGAAAATTAGCAAGAGATCGATTTGGTTGATTTTGTAGAGCAATTTATAACGCTGAAGTGTACCTGGTTATTGGAAATCCGACCCCGACCTCGGAGTTGGGGCATCGGCTCGCTGGATTCTTTCCTGATATACGCTGTATATGATCATTTTTTGAATGGTATTAACTGTATTCATGTATTTCTGTATATGATCAATTTTCTGCATTTGTTTTTTCACTGGTTCATGTATTAACTGTATTGATCTACATTGGATGATGTTCTTTTTTCATTGACTTATATGATCAGTATTGAATGGTTAATAACTATGTTGTTTTCATGTATTTCGTGTAATGTTCTAGCTTTTTGGGTTTTGATCTGCATTGGGTAATGTATTGAATGGTTGTCGTGTATTGTTCTACATTGGGTAATTTTCTGTATACGATCAGTTTTCGAATGGTACTCACTGTATTCATGTATTTCTTTATATGATCAATTATCTGCATTTGTGTTTTTACTAATTCATGTATTAATTGTATTCATCTACATTGAAATGGATTGATTTATACGTTGTGTTGTTTGTTATATGATTTGTAATTTATATGATGTGTGTTTGCATTTGTCAAGTATAACATATGCATGCAAACGGTTCGTCAAAAATTGGAGGAAGACAATACACTATGTGGAATGCTAAAGCTGATGAATAAGGTGATGGGAAGATAAAAGGTGAGGTTATGAATGAAGAAAATGACAAGACGCATGATGGGAAGATAAAAGGTGAGGTTTAGAATAAGGTGATTAAAAGATACAATCAAAGAATAGGTGCTATCATCACGACAAAAAAATGTAGAAAGTAAGATGAATATATGAAGGAATACGTATAAAATGTACTTAAAAATTTATAATAAGAGTGGTTGAGGTTGGGATGTTGTACGTAGTATTGTAGAGATTTTAAATGAGGTTTGAAATGAATTTATTCAAGTCAGATGCCATCTCATATAATGTGAAGTTTTGTATTTGTGTTATATTACGTGACTTGCTAATTGGTTCTTTCTATCCTCCAACTAGGCACATCTGAAGTGTACACCTTGTAGAGGGAAGTCTTGTCCCATTTACCACTATCTTTAGATGCTATTTGAGACGAATATTATTAATGGGCAATATAGTCAACAACCAGATGAGCACACAAGCATACGATAGGTGGAGTATGAAAGAGAAGGTAATTTAGGTAGTAAACAACCATTGACATGAGCTGTGACATAGGAGTACATTCTCTATCTATTTTGCATAGATTTGGTGAAAGCAGTAAAAGAAGAAGAACACGACCTCATGTCAAATCACAATAGAGGATGACATCTGCTTTTCAGGAAGCTACTACAGCAATAATGAATTTGTGCATAAAGGATTCTAAGGCTGATATTTAGAGAATGGAAGTTTTACAAAGTATGCTGGAGATTTTAAAGAAGGATCATGCAATTGTAGATGACAGCATAAAAGTATTATTTATAATACCTAATTTTACAATTGAGGAGAAATTTAAAGCCATGCAACTACTATGTGAGCCCACTATGGGAAAGCAATTTTTATGTGTGTTCCTAATGAATTGAAATATAATTGGCTGAAATTTAATGGTGTTTGATGTATTGAAACTATGTGTAGGATTTTAATGTACTGGAACATGGTTGGCAACTCGTGTGTTTTGCTCGATGTACTGAAACATGGTTGAATGCTTTATCTGACATGGATGTTTTGAATGAAACAATTGTAGGGTTTTAATGTTCTGCTTAATGTATTGAATGGTTCCTAGGATCTGTACTACTCTATTTATTCTGTTATTTTTTTCGATGTGGATGATGAAAATGCTTATTCTGAATTTTTTCAGATATGGAGACATTGAAGATATTAATCGAGGAAGAACTTTGAGCAAGGAGAAGACGAAAAAAATTGTTGTGTATTTGGTACATGCTGAATGGCATGTATGTCACGCACATTATGGACTGCTACAAAGAAAATTTACAGCAAAGAAAAACATGATTATATTAGAAGATTTTTAGATCTTTCATTGATACATGAAGTTTCTAATTATCGAAAATTTTATAGAATAAGTCAGCATGTGTTTATGGAATTTTTTAGTTGTTGAGGCATGAGGCAGTAATATCAAATAGCAATAATATCACGAGGAAAAACTTGCGATGTTCTGTGTGAAAGTTAGCAAGAATCAATGCTTTCAATGAAATATTGAATGTTACATTGAAGTCACATATTACTAGTCAAACCTTTCACTCATGGCAAGATTCGAAATGATGTAACTTCAATTTGACGTTCAACACAATATTACCCATTCATATATCATTTCCTTTTTCAACGTAAGTTAAGATTATGAATACTTATTTTCTTTGTCACAATTACATCAGTGGATGGATTTTTTAATTAGAAAATCTTAAGGACGAATTATTAGAAATGGATATTGAGAATTATCAAAGACCAATAGAAAATTTATAGGAAGAAATGAGATGTACATTTAGGAGGAGTTTATGTTTCTTAGAAACACTGTGAAAATGAAAAGGAAAATCTAAATTTTTTCTTAAAATTTAAAATATTTTTAATTTTTTTAAAATTAAATATAAATTTTCTTATATTTTCGTAAGGTACACAAATGATCTTATAAATTTTTTTAAAATTTTTAATAATAATAAAAAATTTAAATTTTCCTTTTCTAAGAAACATAAACCCCTCTTCAGAGGAAGTCAAGAATATGTGAAGATGTTGCATCAACAATGTGGGATAGAAAGCTTTTATAAATTTTTTTACTGTTGTGTAATTGTATTATGTATTTTATTTTATAATGATACTTTGTAATTTGAATTATCAACGTGCTTTGAGTCAATTAAAACGAGGAATGATTGAGTTTCATGATTTCCCTTAATTATTTTTTAAAAGCTAGAAATATAGAATGTTTAAAAAAATTGAATTAAATTTAAGTAGGAATTTGATTTCCTAAAATTTAATTTAATTTTCTCATATTTCCTTTTTCTAAATTTTTGACCTATACTGATAAACACTAAAATGATAGAAAAGTAAAGAATCCTTTATTAATGACTTGCATGCCACTTAACGTTAATTGCATGTATTCTAGAATTATTATTTTAATAAATAAAAAAATACATGTTACAATATTGTCAAATTTATTTATTTTTTAATACTAATCATTTTTACACTTATTAAAAATTAAAATTTGATATTATGTTATCAATATTAATTTTGAATTATTCTCTTGTTAACTTATTAAGAAAAGGAAAAAGAGAAATAACATATGTACATCAAAAACCATTCACCGTCCGATGTGTGTTATTTAGGTACGCCTATTCCCAATCACGGTCACGCCAAGCATAGCGGGTAGAGATCGGAGGACGCCGTGCACGGGAGAATACGAAGGATGCGAGAAATCGATGCTAGAGGAGGCGGAATAGGAGTTGCCGCTGTGGAATCAAATTCTCGAACTGTATCTCCCCCGTTGGTGCTTTTTCCGGACGCTCGTCGGTACCGGAGCATCCCACCTCCGCTCACGGTGGAAGTCGAAGAACATTCTTCCCAAGGGATGAGCCCCCGTAACATGTGGCAGGTTCAGAAGTCTTTCTTTCTCTCGTTCGTTCCTTTTTTATATTTATCTACACTAACACGGCCATCTTTCAGTATTCTGAAGATGATGATGTTACTGTCTTCAATCTTCTTTTGATCATGTCTTGATAAGCCACCTACGGCGCGTTAGTATAATGCAGTAATCACTTTATCCTCTTTTCTAAACTAATTTTGTTTGTTATGAAGAAGGGGATATACGACGCATAACACCGTTAAGGGGATATAGGCTGAGGCAGAGGTTTCAATAGCTATTCCCTCGACTCCTGCTCAAATTAAAATCTGTACTGCATATATATGATATGAGAATCCGCATGCTTATAGTGGAAGTTGTTGATTTTCACATTAAATCACAAAGATTTTGGCGTTCTTCCCAACTTTATTGATGGTGGATGCAACACCAATTATGAAGATGGTGGATCTTTGAAAGTATGAGCACTTGCACTGCTATACAATATACAGTTGTGCATGGGTTATATGGCATACAAGGTTCAGTGTCACACTTGATAACAAATATTTCGATCAACGTATATAAAAGTCTCATGTTGTGTTTGTAATTCAATCTTCTTTCTCCTTTTATTCTTGACATGACATCAGAGTCTCGGGTTTAAGAATCTAATAGAAGAGAAAATCCTAGGTGGAGTGGTGGGATCCTTGATACACTCTTATTCCAACCATTTGTCTCCTTCATGCCCTTTCTTAGGGTTTTTGTGCAGCTCTTGTAAGAGCCATCTCTCCTCAATGCAGCGATTCTTCTGTGTCACTTCTCCTCTATTTATTTTTTCCACTTAATAGAACCTAAGACCTTATCCTTTATAATTGAATAGATGACCAGATATATTATCTCTTTATTTGCAGTTTGAACCCAGGAACTAGAGTTATATTTTGAAATGCACATTTAGTGTCCTATTAGAATACATATATAAAATCTTATGAGGTACTCAGTTTATTTTTGGGACGCTAATATGTCTTGCTCACCTTTTGTCTAGCCCATAGTAGAATCGATCAAGTTGTCTTCCTTCCACTCAGCTTGTTGAAGTGTCATGAAATGCCACTTGTTTATATCTATGTTAAAATTGTGCCATGTTTTAACCTGGTTCTCAAATATCTGAGTATATTCTTTATTAATAAATACAGGGATAGACTAAGCATTACAAATTTGCACAAAACATGTACCTGTTTTACTTGTTTAACCATTTTTTTATTCCAAAAACTGTTTTTCCATTGATAACAGAAAGGCATGATTGACACTACTAGTATACAGTTAGTGATGAAATTTTCGCAACTTGTTGTGAATGAGAAGGAAAAGAGCTAACTTCATATTGGAGGATTTACAAATATATGTATGGAGACATTCTCCTTTAGTATAAAATAACATAGAATATAAAGTAACTCTAATATTCCCCTTCCAATAGATCATGCATGCCTAGCTTGTTATGTCACAATTTGGTAAAAATATCCTTTGGAAGATATTAACATTTAACCCCTTTGTAAAAATATCCACAATTTGGTAAAATGATTGTATGTGGTGAGTGTTGATCAGATTGGCAAGAACTAATTCCTTAATATAGTGGCAATGTAACTCTATATGTTTAGTGTACTCATGAAATGCTAGTTGCTACTAATGAAGATGATTGTTTGATTATCACAATATATATTCATTGGTAATTCGATTTTGACTCTTAACTCATCAAGAGAGATTTTAATTGCATCCTCTCACTAGTTGTGTATGCCACCAGGCGATATTTTACTTATGTACTAAATTTTGAATACAACATTCTGCATTTTACTTTGTCATGTAACAATTCTTCCACTCACATAAGTACAATAGTCAAATGTAAACTTTTTGTTACCTTTATCACTGGCATAGCCTGAATTTGAATAGGTCTTGATATGCAAATGTCAATGCCTAAAATATATTAATCCTTTGCTTGGATTGCTTCTATGATAGGTTAGGATTCTTAATGCACCATACTAATGGACCATTTTGGGGTCATGCATAAACTGAGAAGTTTAACCGCATAAGAAATGTCCAAATGAGTCACAAGAAGATAAATCGACATTCTTATCAATTTACAATAGCTTCTAACATCCTTAAATAATTATGAGTATGGGTCCCAGGACAGCAGATTCTATTCTATAGGAGTATGTTCAAACTTGCACCCTAGAAATCTTTCTTCCTCTAGTTAAGTGATCATACTTTCCCTGTAAAAGTGCTAGTTAATCCTTTGAGTAAGCAAACTTTATGTCCAAGAAATATCTTAACTTTCCTATATATTTAAGAACAAAATGTTGCACTAATCATTCGTTTCTCTCTTGGATGCCTATTTAATTACTATCTGTTAGTAGAATATCATCAACATGTATTGAAGCTCTAATGCCTAGTCCAAACATCCACGAGAGACTCTTGATATGACCAAAACTAATCTTCAAATGTTTAATAGTTGTCTTTGAAGCTTTAAAGAATGCCTAGGCCGTCTAGATCAGATGTTGGTTTTGGTATGAAGAGACACCTCGCACTCTAGGTGGACGTCTGAATAGTTGTCTGTTTTAGAATGATTTTTGATATCTCCTATGATTTTTATTTTTTTTCAAAATGGTTTGATGTCAACTCTTTGTAACTGTCTCTACATCCTCTTTATCTATTTTAGTTCAAAACTTGTCAAATCTTGATCCTTAGATGAGATTTTAAGGAGGATCACATATATACATCATTGGACAGAGAAAGGGGTATGGCTTTTCCATTTTTAGAGAAAGAGTAAGGGAGTTTAGGCATATCACTCTTTAAGGAGAAGAGATTTTCAACTCTCCTTTAAGACGAGGTAAATGCAGAAAACTATTATAAATCCAGTATGCTTTGAACTAGTGCACATGCAAAAAAACTAGTTGTAGTAGACTGTTCGGTTCACTAGTTTGAACCAATGGTTCACTTGATGTAAATTTTTAAAAAAAAATTTAAAAAAATTTCTAAAATATCTGAACCAAATCCAATGGCCTTCCGGTTTAATGTACAGTTCAATTTCAATAACGTTTTCATGACCTTTACTAAAATTTTCAATGGCTCGTCACGTATATTGCTCCATTATGGTTCTTGCATTTTTCTAATATTTAAATATTCCAAGAAATTGTGGTTTTCCAGGTATATGCAATTGGAGGATTTATGGTTTTGAGGTGGATATGGGCGAGATGGCAGGAAAAGAGTGCAAGAGGACGATCATCTTCATCCGAGGGAAAGTCTGGTTGAAGTGTGATTTTCATCTCGCTGTAATTGTAGGGTTCAGCTTTGTACCGTCATATGGCATGCTCTGGTTTTTCGATGTTAGGCCGTGTGGTGCGTTGGAAGAGTTATCATTCATCAATGTGGTTGGCTGGAAATATTCTCTGTGGGTCACTATTTCCCCACTACCTTTGTAACGTCTAAGTAATTGTGGGTTATCTCAGATATTTGGAGTTCGTGAGTTCTAATACCGTATCGGCAAGTATTATGTTCCTGGGCTGTTTGTTAGACTGTAGGTTTTGTCTTTTGTCGGTACTGGGATGTTCAGCACTCTCACTGTCGTGTTAATAGACATGGCCCTCTGCGGTCCGCCCGTTTTCATTTCCTGGGAAAGACTTGCATTGCTTTGCGAAGCTGACGAATGGACGGCCTTGCCATTGGAGAAAAATGGATGAGAAAAAAAATATAGGGAGGAAGCATTGTGGACTATCATTATATTTTGAAAGAGTTTGTCGGTACATAAACACGACAGATTTTATAACATGTATATGTCTAGTAAACACAGGAGAAATTCAATGTTCAACGTATTGCAATATTAGATAGTCATATAAATCGTGAAGTAATGAGAATTTTGCTTTAAACTAGAAATCATTTTATGTAAGTAAAACATTTAATTGAAAATTGGAAATTAAATAGATAGGATTTGTTTTAGTTTAATTATATTGCGGGTAAAATAGAAATAGGATTAAAAATTTTAAACCCATGGCATGATGGCAATCAGGGAACAATGTTAATTTGTATAATCCAGGGATGTCTTGCGAAAAAGACGATTTCAGGAACAGAGGTCCAAGGGTTCGACGATGGCAGTGCAAAGATTAACGTAGGCAATGTGCGTTGAATGGACAGCTTGACTGGCAGACGCAGGCAAAAAGATCATTACAATGATGATGATACGTCGGAAGAGATCCGAGGATCCTCGTCACTCTGGGGCAGCCTTACGTCGGCGACTATCTTGACCACCTCCGGCATGGTAGGCCTGTGGTGGGGTAGGCTTGCGGTACAGGCGAGAGCAACATGGAGCATGGCCACCATCTCGTCCTGGACGTCCCTGTAGTGCAACAGCTCCGCATCGAACACTTCTGCCGTCCACTCTTCTCTTACCACGGACTGTACCCAGTCAGGGAGGTTGGTGAGAGTGGCGGCTTGCTGGGAGTTGGGATCCTTGGCCGTGAGGAGCTCCAGGATTACAACACCCAAGGCGTAGACGTCCGCCTCCTGGGAGAGTGACTCGGTGTGCTGTTGCTCTGGCGCCCGGTAGCCTCCAAGCTTGGCAGTGGCGTTGACGGGATCGAGGAGGAGGGCAAGGCCGAAGTCGGATAGACGAGCGTTGCCATGGGCGTCGACGAGGATGTTGGAGGACGTGACGTTGCCGTGGGGGATGCAGCCGTCGTTCTTCCGGTGAATGTAGGAGAGGCCCCTGGCGGCTCCCAGAGCAAGATGGACCCTGGTCGTCCAATCCAGCCCTTGTCCTGAAATGTATGTCAGTGTATCAGGTATGTGAAGAAGTGCACCTTCAAATCATGCAAGACATGGGAAGAAGAAGTGGTGGCTCTGTCCATCGGCCGGTCCCTGTGTGTATGGATGGATGGATGCACCTACTTACCACCGACACCACCACGACGGTGATGATGAGGACGACGATGAATGAGTGCGTGCAGAGTGCCGTTGGGTATGTAGTCGTATACGAGGAGTTTCTCCTGAGGGGCGTAGTAGTAAGCCTTCAGCGGCACGAGGTTTGGGTGGTGGCATCTTCCGATGAGGTCCATGTAGCCCTCGAAGTCCCTCCTCTCGCAGGGGTTCGCATCCCGGAGCCGCTTCACCGCCACCATCCATCCATCCTCCAGCACCGCTCTGTACACCGTCCCCAGGCTTCCCCTTCCCATCATCTCCGCCGACGCCCGCAGTAGATCCTCCAGCTCGAAATTACCAGGTCCTCCCTCTGCCCGCATACTTCCTCCGCCCGTCCGGTAGTGCTCCCCCTCCTCATCCCCATCATCGAAGAAGACAAGCTTGTTGTTGAGCACACGGCCGGTTCCGCCGTCATCCTCCCCCTGCAAACCACGCCCGCTGTGCTGCTTCTGGTAGTACCCATTGTAGTACTTGATACTCTTGTCGTCATCCGATTTACATTTCCCCGCTGCTTTCTCCTCCTCCTCATCGTCATCATCTTTCAAGGCACGCCGTGAGAAGCAGCAGTAGTATGCCAACAACAGGCAGGACAGGAGCAGTAAGAGTGCCGCATTTCCAGCGGCGATTGCGATGACGGCACCAAGACTCAATTTTCCCTTCACATTCCCCTCGTATAGCACATCATTCGGTGCCCTACTCCCCGGCAAAGAGCTGTGACTAGAAGGTACCACCTCATCGGAAGGCGAAGATGATGACACGGATGGAGCAACGGCGACAGTTTGGGAGTGATCGTTGTCGTGACGGGCTGACGCCGGCGGACAGGAGGGAAATGGGGGGAGCGAAGAACAAAGGCCTGCATTGCCTGCGAAAGGGGCGTCTCCGAACCTTGACCTCATGGGCTGCGGGACCATGCCGCTCAGCTCGTTGTTGGATAGGTCCAACTCCCTCAGGTCCGGCACCGCCAGGGTGAGGTCCGGAATCGCGCCAGTCAGAAGGTTGTTCTCGAGGCGGAGAGTGAGGAGACGGCTGAGGTTGGCCACGGAAGCCGGGATGGGGCCTCGAAGGCTATTGTCGGAAAGATCAAGTCTGATGAGGCGACGGAGCCCGACAAGAGAGGAGGGGATGACACCGGAGATGTCGTTGTGGGAGAGGTAAAGGAGCTTGAGGTTGGGGAAGGAAGACGCGAGCGGGGTCAGAGTGCCGTTGAGACGATTGGAGTGGAGGTCGAGAGAACGAAGGTGCGAAAGGGAGGAGAGTGACTCGAGGGTTCCACGGAGGTCGAGGGAAGGGAGGGAGAGGGAGATCACCCTACCACCTCCGCACACCACACCCACCCATCTGCCGCCACAAGCGTCGGAGCGGGCGGAGGTCCAGTTGGAGGCTAGTATACCGTGGACGTCGACCTTCTGCCGGAACATGGTTAGCGCAGCCGTGTCAGTGCTTGGCTGAGCACGACCTACTGCAGCTGCTGCCGAAGACAACACCAAGAATGCTACCCGAAGTGTGGAGAAGAAGCGCCTCCTTCCGGTTCCGTCACCGTCGGAGGTGGGGGAGGGGGGAGAGGAGATCAGGGCCATGAAACGGAGGAGGCCGAGAGGACGGAGGGAGAGATTTGCAGGCACGGCGGGAGGAAAGTAAAGAGAAGGGTGGCGGACTTCAAAACAATAGACTACATCACGAAACCTTTCGAAGAACGCAACGGGCCACGAAATTAGCAGAGAACAGATTATCAAAAGGCAGAAAAGAAAAAGTGAGGGGGCAGGGAACAGGGAAATCAGCACTGGACGCACGCCAACCAAGAGGGCACGTAGCACAAGGGTTGACGGCATGGCACGGCTTTTTTTTTTGTTTTTGTTTATGCGAGTTGCGTCAGATTTTTTATACTGCGATGATTTTAGAGATTCAAATTTTATTTCATCCATCAAAATTCAAAATTTAACAACGAATATTATTCTTTTAATTAAAAAAAAAACGTATTTAAATTTCTTAACGCTCTTTTATACTCTTGTCGAATATTATTCTTATTGAACTAAGGAATCGTTTATCAATTTTTTTAAGTGAGAAAAAATAATTTTAAAGTAAATAATTTTAACGTGAAAAAATTGAAAAGAATAATTTTAACAATGTCAAATATTTGTGAGAATTAGAAGTAAAGAGAAGTGAATCTTCTCCTTCCATCTTAACTATTGTATTTAATTTTAATATATACTGTTACCATACAAGCAACTTTCACATCAAAGAACACTTATAAAGCGTTAGGTGTCTTAACTTATTTGTCATTTTCAAAATATTTCTTTCGAAAGATTAAAAATACATCAGCGGAATCATGTATTTATCACTTTTATTTCGAACTTTAGAATCTTTAGCAAAAATTCAAACAAATTGTTATTAATAAAATTGGTTGATTTATAAGATTTTAGGGTCCTGATCATGCAAGTAATTCGTATCTTTGTTAAATAAAAAGTTTACTGACGACGTAAAAAATAAAATAAGAATTTTTTAATAATGATCAATGCCTCAATGGTACCGATTTCCAAGTAAACCGTATTACCGCGTTCTTAAAAATGTGGTAGTTTATTTTATTTCGGAAAACAAGACGATTTTCGTCCGTCCAACTTCAGACGAACGTTGTGGATTGCCTGACGCGAGTTGTGTGCGCTGTGCAGCCGCTGCTTATAAAACCACCCAAAACCCTAGCCCAACCCTTCCTCGCCCGACCTGATCCTTCCAGCGTCGCGCTCCGCCCTACCTGAAGCCCTGTCTCTGCCACCACCGTACGCGGCACCATCTTCTTTGACCGTTTTCCACCGCAGATCAATGGAATTTTGGGGTATGATATGATGTCTGCACTTTCTCTGGTTCTTACGTCGAAATCATCATCATCATCTTCTTCTTCTTCATCATCATCGTCAACTTTTTTTCCTCTTCTTCGTTTCTTGCTTTTCTCCTCACGATGGTGCTGATAGTGTCAGGAGTTGTTGATTCTCATTTGGCACCCTCTTTCACTAACGATCGTTCTTTTCCTTTGCGCATATGGCATAAATACGGTCTATTTGATTTGCATATACCGCACTGTGATGGCTTGCCTTTTTGCAGAACAAGAGTTATACGTTACCGATGATTCCGTCCTTTCACATCAGTCGACATTCCACATACGTATACTCTGTTATGATAAACTTTTACTCCTCCAAGACAAGCTCGTATTTTCCAAATACCAACTTCTACCTCATGTGGTTATCTCACGACCATCCTGATTGCTAACATGTTCGTATCAGTTTTCTTCTGTTACCCAAATGTGTTGCTCGTTGCATTCGAATTGCATCCCGTCCATCTGTTGAAGCTTTCATTTGTGGATTTCCTGGCGACAACCATTGCATTTTTGCTTCAGAATCTCGTTCGTTGTTTCTCTTCGCTTGAAACGTTATTCCCTTCCGACATTACAGCACCTGCATTCTTTTAATACAGGAATTGAAGTGAAATCGGGCCAAACCGTGAAATGTCAGCCGGGGCAGGAGAGATATATACATATTTCTCAGGTATATCCATACATTTCCCACTTCGTATCTATCGTCGCTACCTTCAAATTGTTCATCTAATTTTATGTATTTTGATGTTGATTAAATTTCCCTAGGCTTCACTTGGCGAGACAAAAAAGGGAAATGTGCCGATACCCTTATATGTTCATTTTGAGGGCAAGAAGCTCGTGATTGGAACACTTTCCTCCGAGAAATTCCCTCAGATCTCATATGATCTGGTTTTTGAGAAAGAATTTGAGCTGTCCCATAGCTGCAAGGATGCTAGTGTCTTCTTTACTGGTTACACAACCATAATGTCGCCCGATGGATAATATCCTTCCGTAACTTCAGTTGTTATTTGATATTTATTTTTACAATAATAATTTGCTTTCCTGGTGATGCAAAGGGTCAACGATTTGTTTCCCTTGACTTTTCGATTGTTGGACTTCTCGCCACTTCTAAAGAGATTTCTGGTATATATCAAATGAATACCTTTTTCTTTGTCTGTCTGACATTTATTTGTTTGTTTTACTGAGATTGTAGATGATATTTGGCTCTTATGTAGGTACAGAGTCTAAATCTGAAGAAGGCTTGAATCTAATTCCGCCTGCGGGTCAAGCAAATGGTGAGCCTTTCTTTATCCAGACGAACTATTCGTTGTTGCCGAAAATTCCAAGGGCAGCTCTAATCTCTATTCGTACTCATTATTTGTTGTTGAAGCATTTTGGCAAACTGGTTCTTTTTTGCATCAACTAATTGGTGGTTCTAGTAATCTTTTGGTTTGTTTGTCATAAGATCCTGTTGCATTCTTACCTGTCCTTTCTTTCCGTCGGTTGTCATCTACTTTGTCTATGTGTGTTTCTTAAATGCCTAATATTTCAAGGATTGGGTGTATGAGTTTCCATCTCATTGTGGTGTATATCTCCTCCACATTGGTTTGGATTAGTATCCTCAGATTGATGGATCTCTGTGAAGTATAAAATTTGCACAATCCTATGATGTTCTTTTGTGATAGTGTATTTCTACGTTGGTTATATGCCTTAGGATCATTATTTTTAATTTATTCCTTATCCTTTCTGATGGTTCTTTATCAAGCTAGTCTTCGATTTTTATGCCTCATGTGGTTGTTCTCTGAGTTTCAAGAGTTCCATGCATTCTTTTCTTTGGTAAATGCTATAGAATTTTTATTTCCTGTAGTCGATCACTTGTTTTCAGGTAAACCGGCATTGAAGAAGGAAGAGGTTGCTGCTGCTCCTGACAAGGCAAATACTGGTCCTTCCAAGGTCAAAGTTAGGACGGAAGAACCAGAAATGCCTGATGTACAGGATGAGGATGAAGATAGTGAAGAGGAAGATGAAGATAGCGAAGAAGATGAGTCTGGGGATGGTGAATCTTCTGATGAGGTGAGCAGGATTTTTAAATTTTATATTCGTCGTGCTTGTGGTTATGATTGTGTGCATTCCTTGGTGATTGTGAATTTACACGGCTAGAAATTCTTGTAGTCCTGCAATTGTCTTCCTGTTTTATTTCTCTTCATCCAGACCACTTTATCTTGAAGTGTTTTGTTGAATGCTTGCCTCAGGTCATGGGTGATGGTGAAGATCGATCTGATGAGGAAGAAAGCTTAGAAGAAGAGGAAAAACTGACCCCAAAGAAAGTATGACCTCTTTTCTTGTATTCGAAAATGACTTTGTGTTCGCTCAACCCTTATTTGCTGAGTTGCCTCTTGGAAGCCTGAGAGTGGGGAAAAACGCCCTTTTGTTTCCGACGTGAAGACCCCCACTTAGGAAAAGAAGGCGAAGGTTGTAACTTCCTCGGGAAAAGTTGGTAAGTTGGTCCTCTGCGATGTCATCTATTGTCACAAGGGTGCCAATTTTCATGCCAAGTTGTTTTGTTATATTCTGCCTTCGTTTTCATGGCCTTAATTTCTTTTCCTGCCATCCATCCTTCTTTCGTTAAAGATGGCAAGAAAGGTGGCCGTGTTGTGATCCCCTATCCGACAAAACAGGCTGCCAAGCCTCAAGCAAGTGATTCAAAAGCAAAAGCTCAAAAATCTGGTGGTTCCGTTACTTGCAAGTCCTGTAGCAAGTAATGAGATACTGTGAACTTATCGAATTAGTTCCCGTTCCGAAATCTCTTGTTCCCTATCGCTTGTTGAGCTTATTCTGTTTCTTTTATTGTAGGACCTTCGGTTCAGAAAACGCATTGCAATCACATACGAAAGCAAAGCACGAGATTTAAGGGGAGGGTCGGGCCTCTACGGAGCTGATATATTTTCGGTGACGCAGGAAGTGAATTAAATTCTCGAAAGCTAAGGGTTTCATGTCGAGAGGGCGATATTTTTTACTGATTTGGTGCTGCGTGCGTCGAGTAAAGTTGTATCTCTGTCGTTATAACCTACTCCATCCATGTGATCTGTCGGTAGCCAGACGTTGCGATCGGTTTCAACGTATATTATAATATCCTTGTTCTAGTCGAATTTGTGTTTCCGGTTTGTGGAAATTTGTTCTTGGCGTCGTAATTTTTGTCCACTTTTCTGCTGATAATTTAATTCAATTTCATAAATCTGGAATTTTCCCTGCTATTGTCTTCCACATTTTGTATGTCGTGGTGTGGCTGTTGCAACTTGTTATTGTTCGTTCCCTTTTGTTCTCCTTTGTGTTGGTATAGTTCCTTGATGTTTATAAGGAGGTGGTTGAGGCTTTGGTGATCTGTTCTTTACATCGGATGGGAATTGTAGTCCATAATTTCGACATTGTTGGAGTGCCTTTATCAGCGATTGTTGTTGTTCCTCCACGAGTTTTGTAGTATCGTTTGATCTGTGGAGGGTGCGTTGTGTCAACTTTCGTTCGCAACTCTGCGTTGGAATTTGTGCCTCCCCTTTTCTGATCTCGATGTATTTAATTAACGACCATGCTAAAGCATGACGTGTTAGATGTTGAATGCGTGGTTGGTGTTTGAGATGGGAAGGGAGAAAGACGATAGATTTCTTTCCATTAGTTCTCTTTTGGTGCTTGTTTAGGGGAAGAAGTAGATGTGAGTATAGAGATGTCAATGGGCTGTACTGTCATGGCTTGGTACAATCAAATCGTGTCGGTCAATGGCATGACATGAAATTTTTTTTGTGTCGTGTCGGTCAATGGGTCGTGTTTAGGTTGGATCTCTAGGTTGTTCGTGTCGTGCTAGCATGACATGAATTTCAACATAAAATAAGTACAACTCGGTCAAGTACAAGACTATGAGGTGGGTTGCAGAAAGGAGCTGAATGAGTTATGTGGCCGGCGGGGGGGATGGCTGATGGGTCATGCGGCGTGAACGGTCACGTGCGCGAGAGGGGGTTGAACGAGTCATGTCGCTAGTGGGGCAGATGGGCTGGTGGAGTAAATAGTTGCATGCATGGGCGGGCGAGCTGAGGAATCGTGCTTGGGTCGATCGCCAAGTCATGACTTGTAAGGTGTAACACAGCAACGGTCGAGTTCTTAGGGTTGGCGTCCAACCGGTGGGGCGTGCGACGGGCAAAATGTGTAACTGACTACTACCTCAATGGTTCAACCAACTTTTCTCTATAAATTGAGGGAGTTGGGTTTTGTTTTTCATCCATCTTAGTCTTCATCTCCTTCACTCCAAATTCTCTGAGCTCTAATCTCAATTCTCAATTTCTCAAATTTTCTCACTCAAGTCACAAACAATGGCGGTGCACTACAAAGGCTAAAGTTTTGGAGGCTGTGGATATTCTCAAGAAAACTTTCCTGAAGCTGAAGTAACGCCATCAATGAAGAGTTTTAGAGCTTTAACTTCAACTGTGTTACCAAGGAAGTCTTAGAAGAGAACTTTCATCTGGTTAAAGTACACAATTATGTTGAAAGCTATAACAGATGACACAGAAGAGGAACGAGCCTTTTACAACCTCTGTAGCACCGACTTCTCTTGCAAAATGTTTGACAGTACAGGTCATTTAACTAGGTATATTAGTACATGTGAAAATAGGAATAATGATAAAACAATTCAAACCTAACTTTCTTTTACTCTTGAAGTAGTGTTAGTTCATGGACTTATGATTCTGAAAGGATTAGGGATTTGCATACTAGATTTATTTGTTCAGAAGATTTACCAATAAGTTTTAGAGGAAATAAACATTTTGATAATTATATTAGTAAAGCATATTATTCACAATATAAATGTGTATCTAAAAATGATATTTGGTCAGATATTATGAATTCATTTAATAAGCTTAGATTAGAACTTATTAATGTTATGAGTACAATAATGACATATATAGCATGCACTTTAGATATTTAGTCGGGTAAAACTAAGGATGGGTACATAGCTGTAACTGCATATTATATTGATCAAAATTGGATTTTACAAAAAAGATTAATAGGATTTAGAAAATAATTTTTGCAAACATTATGAAAATTTTTGATTTATATGGAATTAGAAATAAAATAGGTAGTATAACTTTTGATAATGTAGCTAATAATACTGCAAAAATGCCAATGTTTAAAACTAGAATAAGTCCACTAAATGATTTTAAATTATTTCATCAAAGATGTATGTGTCACATAATTAATATTATTATACAATCAAGTGTAAAAGAAATTGAAATTTATATTGAACTTATTAGGGATGTTGTAAGTTTTATAACTAGTTTAAGAAAGTGGTAGCAACAATTTCATGAAACATGTGATACTTTTGAAATGCCGCATAAACAATTCTCTTTAAATGTTTAACATAGGTGGAATTCATTATATTTAATGTTAGAAAGTGTATTACCATATGAAATTTCAATAATGTCTTGTTATAATCGTCATCATTGTGATGATTATCAAAAACAATTAACTGAGGATAATTTTAAAATTGTAAAATATTTTGTTGAATTTTTAAAACCTTTTTATGATATAACGGTTAGATTATTAGGAATTTATTATTCTACATCTGTCTATGTGTTGCATCATTTATATGATATTTCATGAGTTTTTAATAAATATGAGGCATATCCATTTTTCGAACCAATAGTAAATAACATGAAACAAAAAATTTTAAAATATTGGAATGAAATCCTTACATTATATATTTTGAGTGCATGCTTAGATCCTAGGTGTAAAATAAGATATATTAGTAAATTAATTAGGGGAATACAAATGAGTTTAGGTGTAGATTTATGATTAAATGTTAGTAGAATAGAAGAATAATTAAATCAAATGTTTGATTTATACACACAAAGATATAGATTAAGAGTAGAACCTTCTCCTCCACCAATATCCATAATACAAGAATTAAATGTTGGACCATCTTTAGATTCTTAGGTATTTTTACAAGATCCAAGATTTGATGAAGATATTCGAACATCATCATTATATAATTATAATCCTATACTATTTAGACAAGAATTAATTACTTTTAATGCAATGAATTACCAATCATTATTATTTACTCAACATTCTAACTTAAATATATTTGATGTTTTAGATTGGTGGAGGCAACAATCATTGATTTTTTCAATATTATCAATAATGACAAAAAATTTATTAACAATTCCAATGTCTTCAGTAGCTTGTGAACAAGTTTTCAACATGAGTGGCAACATGTTTGATAACCGAAGATGTAAGCTTAAAGAAAATATAATAGAAGTATTAATGTGTGTAAAAGACTAAGAACTTACTACACTCCGTGAATAAGA
This sequence comes from Amphibolis antarctica, assembly GCA_024699675.1. Classification (NCBI taxonomy): domain Eukaryota; kingdom Viridiplantae; phylum Streptophyta; class Magnoliopsida; order Alismatales; family Cymodoceaceae; genus Amphibolis; species Amphibolis antarctica. The sequence continues at coordinate 2,875 of JAMKPZ010003827.1, read as the reverse complement.
TCAAGTTGAAGAATTTATTGAGCAACTTACAAACTTAAATATTTCATAATTAAAACATTTTAATTTTTATTTTTCAATTTGTAATTTTTTTTAAAATGTAATTTAATTTTGTTGAAATTTTTTTTAAATGTAATTGTAAATTTGTAATAATGTAAATATAAAATATGTAATTCATTAATAAATAAAAACTTAATTTAATTATATGCATTGTTGTTTGATTGTCTTATTTATTAAGTTGTTGAATACTTAAATGTTGAATGTTGTCATGTTGATTATTGAATTAAATTTAAATATCGATGGTTGAACAATCGTATGCGTGGGCGAACGGGTTGGGGAACCGTGCCTGGGTCGATAGTTGGGTCATTAGTTCGGCCGCTGGGTCATTGGGCCGACAACCGACTCACAATGTCGTGTCCTGCCATCTCGGGAAGAAGAGCTGAAGACTCTTCGGCAAAGAGAGAAGTGGCCAAGTGGGTTGTCGAAGGCGGCGAGGCTCAAGTGGGAAGGGCGGAAGGCTATGTAGACCGACGGGGTGAACGGTCGCGTACGTGGGAGAGGGGTGAACCATGAACGGGTCGTGCGGCTAGCAGGGGAGATGGGCCATCGGGTCGTAGTGCCGAATCTTAAGAAGAATCGTATCGATCAAAATTGTGTCATTGACTAACATAAATAGTATTTTTTCATACTACGATCTATATCTGAATTAACCTATTGATGATATAGATTGTACTATATTAGCACAAAATTCGTACTGTATGGTGCCAATGTGACACGAATGACAACTCTGGATGTAGCGATTTGAGATTGACGGTAGGGAAATCATTGAAGGTAGGTTTCGGTCGCACGAGTCGTTACCCCGATAACGGACGAATGACCGTTTTTGACGCCAAGGATGTAGCTATCGACACGTGTCGCGCACGATGAACGTTCGAGGAAATAATTAATCGATTGATTGGATAGACGGTACATATGCTTATTTACATACTTAGGCTTTCGGACTTGTTAATTATTAATTGTCGCCACCGTCGACGGACACGGTGATGGTGGTGCGGGTACGAGTCCTCGTCGTCGCGGACCGACCGGGGTTCTGGCATGCGTAGAGACCGACCGTCGACCGACCATCCGGGAATTCAGTTGTGTCGATATCGTCTCGTACATGGAAAGTTTTTGGTCCACCATTAAATCCCATCAGGGTGGCGGGCAGCCGTCGGGCGTGCTCCTCTTCCGCGTGGCGGTGTGGCTGTGCCTGGCGATCTCCGTCATGCTCTTAGTGGAGAAGGCGTACATGACGGTGGTCCTCCTCCTCCTCAAGTGCAAGCTGATTGTGTCGGCATTGCTCGCGAATGCCGCGACCGATCCCGACGAGGAGGTGGACTTGGAGATGTCGACGCCGTCGGGGAATTACCCCATAGTACTCATCCAAATCCCCATGTACAACGAGAGGCAGGTGTATCAACTCTCCATCGGAGCTGCGTGTCGGCTTTCTTGGCCGTCGGATCGAATCATAGTGCAGGTGCTGGACGATTCCACGGAGGAAGCCATCAAGGTCCGTACATAATTAAATGACGATTAATTCATGACGGTCCATGGATAGAATATGTTAAATAAATAATACATGTTAATTGATATATTGTACGAATAAATTAAATTAAAGGTTGCGGTGGAGGAAGAATGCAGGAGGTGGCGTAGCAGCAAAGGAGTGGACGTACGGTATGAGACCAGAGAGAGCAGGGACGGTTACAAGGCGGGGGCTCTCCGGGAGGGGATGAAGTGCCCCTACGCCGAGCTCTGCGAGTACGTGGCCATATTCGACGCCGACTTCCGGCCAGACCCAGACTTCCTTCACCGCACCATTCCCATCCTCGCCCGCGACCCGTGCTTGGGGCTCGTCCAGGCGAGGTGGACCTTCGTCAACGCCGACGAGTGCCTGCTTACCAGAATGCAGCAAATGTCGCTGGACTACCACTTCACCGTGGAACAGCAGGTCGGCTCTTCCACCCATGCCTTCTTCGGTTTCAACGGTACGTACACGTCCCTGCATTAATTAATGTGAAATATATATATATATATATATATATATCACTACGTACGTACGTACCAAATGTACGTATTAATTCCGGCCCATTAATTAATTAATTAATATATATATATATATATATATATATATATATTTATATACAGGGACTGCTGGAGTGTGGCGGATTTCGGCCGTGAACGAAGCCGGGGGATGGAAAGATCGGACGACGGTGGAGGACATGGACTTGTCGGTCCGAGCCACGCTCAAAGGTTGGAAATTCCTCTACGTCCATGAGCTTGAGGTAAAACAGCTAGCTAGCGCACGTACGTACGTACCCTCCCTTCCATCCATCAATACATGCATGGTATACATGCATAAATCGGATGTGTGTGTCTGTCAGGTCAGAAGCGAGTTGCCAAGCACCTTCAAGGCCTATCGGTATCAGCAGTATCGCTGGTCATGTGGACCTGCCAACCTCTTCAGGAAAATGTTCACTGAGATCCTCAACAACAAGGTCCGCGCGCATCTTCCACAAATGATCCATATACCTTCAACATATACCATATTGTCCCCAATCCGTTAATTAATTGTAATCCATGCAGAAAGTGACGGTGTGGAAGAAGGTGTACGTTATATATAGTTTCTTCTTTGTCCGAAAGATCGTGGCCCACGTCGTCACCTTTGTGTTCTACTGTGTGCTGGTTCCGACCGCCGTGTTCTTCCCCGACGTTGAGATCCCGACCTGGGGTGCTGTGTACGTTCCCTTGGCCATCACCATCCTCAACGCCCTTGGCACGTACCCCAGATCGTCCCTGCATCTGCTGCTCCTCTGGATCCTGTTCGAGAACGTCATGTCCT
>JAMKPZ010003824.1:0-33504 GCA_024699675.1 Amphibolis antarctica | reverse complement strand
TATATATATATATACGTTGAAATACATAGTCTCCTATCTTGTAAAAATATAGTAGATTTGAACTATACTATGAAAAGATCCTTCTGTCAATTGTTAAAATATTTTTAAAAATATATTTCTACAATATATATATATATATTAAGGACAGCTTATTAATTTCCTCCATCTGGCCGGGAATCAAACCGAAGAGCGACGAAGGTTTGCAACGATCGGGCGTCACATATGACATGTGTTCTCGTAGGTGTACGATCAGTACCTGTTGGGGACTGGCCACGAACGGAGACGACGAGGAGCGTTGTGCATGTCAGGATGAGCAGCAGCAGCAGCGAGAGCGAACAGAGCTTGGTAGCCATCTGTGCGTACGTCGCGGTGTGCCTTCCTGCGATCGGTGCTTCGCAATTGTGGTGCAACAATAATAGATCGATATATATAGGTGAATCGATCAGATGCCCATAGAAGTCGATAGTTTGTCGATCAATCTTTTCTGCCAAATCCTTTTGACCACGGCATCGGCTGGTGTTGATCAGCACGCGGAGGAGAACGTGGATTGATTGCGCTGTCGATCTGTCCACATGCTCCTGTGATAAATAAGTGGACAAATACCTACCACCAATAATGATTACATGTAAAGTCTTGTTTGTTTATAATATATGTTAGTCTCCTTTGACTCATTCAAGCATTCGTTGTTAACTAATATTTGCATTAATTAAGCATCAATTTTTCATATTCTTCCTCTTACGTACCATTGCAGGCTAGGAGAAAGATAACAGCCTGTAGAATAATAAAATTATTCTTCCACACTGTTATAACGAGAAAAACGTTAGGTTTAATTTGAAGAAAATATTCTTGTTGTAAAAAATTAATTGTTCTACATATGATTTGGTTTTTTAAATAATATTATAGGAAATTTTCTTATGTCAAAACTATTGTGGCTTATTTTTATTGAAGGAAATGTGTGACCATTCTCGTACGTAAGTCAACGTTAATGTTGACAGAGGATTTGTTTATTTGAAAAATAGTGAAAAATTTAATTTATTATTATTTATTATTTTTTATCATTTTTCATATTTTCAAAGACATAAAACCCCCTAAATGATTTAAAAGTAAGCTTTTCAAAGAATCAATTAAAGAACCCATAAATATCTTTTTCTTTAACAAATCATGGATATTAAGAAATTCTCTTGATATTAATACATTTGAAGTTAACATGAATGCTAAGGGAAGGGATTGAGAAGAAAATTCCAACACAAACTTATGCATGTTTAGGTGACAAAATGTTATAATTAAAGTCAATGACTAACTTTGTCATCTACGCAACTCAAATTTAATAACTTGGTTGATCATCAACACAACAATGCTTGTAACTTTTATCAAGTTAGAATTTAGATGAAGTCAAAAGCTACCATTATTACAAGGAAACTTAGGTAAACTTCTCTAAATATAGGCGCTTGTAAAGATCAACCAAGATTATGATTGTCCTACTTTTTGTAAGGCTAATCAACTTAAAATTAAATATCTCTTTCAGAATTATGTAAACTATAGTAGAACTACTAGGAATCACAAAAGTTACATCATGGCCTTAGATCAAGAGGTTGAACCAACTTCTTACAAGGAAGCTATTTGTGACCTAGGTGGATTGATGTTATGAAAAATGAAATTAAAGCATTGGAAGATAACCACACTTGGGACTGTTATGCATGGTAACCAAAGAAGCACAGCGGAAATCAAACGGAAGAGTGAGCGATAAGAAAGGAAAGGGGAGAAGAAGATCGCCAAGCACACACAACAATGAACACACAGATTTACGTGGTTCACCCCAACACGGGGCTAGCCCATGGATGGAGAGGGAGGGAGTTTCTTTCGTGGAGGCTAGGGTTACAAATCTCTCAACTCATACTCTTTGGAAAATCATAGCCAAGCTTATATAGTGCTCGGGTATTCCAAGAGGGTACAAAGACCAAAATGCCCCTTATACTAATTACATTATTAGTATCATTCAAAACATAATACAATAATCTCCACCTTGTCTTGAATGCTGGCTCCACCTTGACCAAGCCTCTCCATCAGGACCCACAAGGGGTCAGCTGCAGCCATACACGTTGAGCAAGTCCAAGCAATGCTTGAACTTACTCTCAATCATGCCCTTTGTAAACATGTCCACTAGATTGTGCTTAGTGCTGATCTTCAAAATCTTTATTCTATCTTCACTTCTGAGAAAGTGGTACCTGACATCAATGTGTTTCATGCGATCATGAAACACATTGTCCTTTGTTAAACAAATGACATTGAGACTGTCATAGAAAATATCAGCTTTGTTAATCTGCACTCCAAAGTCTCCACGTAGCCCTTTTAACCAAATTCCTTCCTTTGCGGCCTCAGTCATTGCCATGTATTCCGCCTCCGTAGTAGAGAGTGAAATAGTAGGCTGAAGTGTTGACTTCCAACTGACAATTGAGTCTGCCACAGTGAAAACATAACTTGTCAATGATCTCCTCTGATCAACATCACCTGCATAATCGGAATTAGAAAATCCAGCCATGTTGCAGTTCTGCTTAACGCCATATATCAGCCTTACATCAGGTGTTCCCTTTAAGCATCTGAAAATTCTCTTCACGGCTTGCCAATGCTCCTTTCCAGGATTTGACATGTACCTACTGACAACACTAAGAGGATAAGCTAAGTCAGGACGGGTACATACTATGGCATACATCAAACTACCAACGGCTTGTGAATAAGGGACACGCTCCATATGCTCCTTCTCTGTTTGAGACTGTGGAGACATAGCTGATGACAAATGAAGATTCCTGTCAAAAGGCGTTCCAATGGCTTTGCATGAAGCCATACCAAACCTACTAAGAATCTTCTCTATGTAGCTACGCTGATGGAGAAAGAGTCTTCTTGCTTTCCTGTCTCTTTGTATCTCCATCCCAAGTATCTTGCCAGTTGGTCCAAGATCTTTCATTTCAAATTCAAATTTCAAGACATTTTTCAAATCTTGTATCACCTTGATATCTTTGGCTGCAATCAAGATATCATCCACATACAAGAGCAAATATATATGTGTGCCATTCTCTAATTGTTTAACATACACACATGAATCATAGCAGTTACGAGCAAAGCTAACTTTAGTGATAAAAGTGTCAAACCTTTTATACCACTGTCTGAGAGATTGCTTAAGTCCATACAAGGACTTCTTTAGCTTGCAAACCAGGTCTGATTTCTCCTTGGTGACAAAACCTGTTGGTTGTTCCATCCAAATTTCTTCTTCTAAGTCACCATGCAAGAAGACTGTCTTCACATTAAGTTGCTCTAACTCCAAGTTCCTTGCAACCACAATTGCTAGGAGCACTTTAATAGATGTGTGTCTAACTATTGGTGTAAAAATATTATTGTAATCAATACCTTCTTGCTGTGAGTAGCCTTTAGCTACCAGTCTTGCCTTGAACTGCCTTGTGTTCCTATCTTTCTTTTGAACACCCACTTGCAACCAACAACATTCTTTGCTCTAGGACGCTTCACCAAATCCCATGTATGGTTCTTGTGAAGGGATTGAAGCTCCTCCTGCATGGCAAATGTCCAATTTGCAGCATCCGAGCCTCTAATGGCAGCATCATAAGTGGGTGGGTCAACTTGTTCTTCCACCTCACTCGCTACCTGCAATGCAAAAGCAATCAAGTTGCTATACCCGTACTTGATCGGAGGCTGGACGGCTCTTCTAGGACGATCCCTAGCTATGCACCTGGATGGAATTTCTTCCACATCATCCACACTGCTGCCATCAACTTCATCTAGCGAGTCCAAATCAGAAGTCACCTATTCAGAACTAGTAGACTACGGCAAAGAAAACTCCACCTGCTCGGAAGTATTGGGCTGATGTATAACGGTTGGCTTCTCTCTATTTTGCATCATTGAAGCCTCATCAAATGTGACATCACGACTGTGTATCACATTGCTTGACTCTATATCATAAATTCTATAGCCTTTTACTCCCATGCCATATCCCACAAAGATGCCCTTATTTGCACGTGGTTCTAACTTACCATTGTAAACATGGTAATATGAAGAACATCCAAATATCTTTAATTTGAAGTAATTGGCTGTCCTGTTCATCTATACCTCATATGGTATCTTGTCTTCTATACCACTGGAGGGTGACTTGTTGACAAGATAGGAAGCTGTCAACACAGCTTCGGCCCAAAACTTCTTGTCCAAGTCAGCATGAGAAAGCATACACCTAGCTTTCTCCAACAACGTGCAATTGAGGTGTTCTGCAACTCCATTCTGCTCTGGAGTCCCTCTTACAGTGTGGTGCCTCGTGATACCTGTCTTCTTGCAAAAATTGTCAAAATCATGAGAGTAGAATTCCAATCCGTTGTCAGTTCTTAGGTATTTCACTTTCCTGCCAACTTGGTTCTCAACTTGAGTCTTCCACTGCTTGAAGCTCTTGAAAGCCTCACTTTTATGCTTCAAAATGAAAACCCATGTCATACGTGAATAATCATCCACAATGGAAAGGAAATACCTAGAACCTGCAAGGGAGGGTTGTTGGGAAGGTCCCCAACAGTCTGTATGGACATAGTCTAATGTCCCCTGAGTCGTATGCTCTCCTTTATTGAATGAGACTCTCTTCTGCTTTCCATAGATGCAATGTCTACACAAATCTGCATCAATATATCTATGTCCATCCAATTTGCCCAAACTGCTGAGTTTCTACATTCCTCTCTGCCCCAAATGTCCAAGTCTGGAATGCCAAATGGTAGCGTGGATTGCTAATTTGCAGTAACAGCGGCAGTGACACCTACAACCGGAGAACTTTGAAGAATGCACAAAGGTCCATTCTTGACTCCTTTCAACACCATCAAGGAGCCCTTTGAGACAACTAGCTTGCCTCCTCCACCTGTATACTTGAAACCCTTGGAATCATGTGCCATCAAAGAAATCAAGTTCTTTCCCAACTTGTAAACATGCCATACATCTTCTAGAGTTCTCACAATACCATCATGCATCTTGAAACAGATTGTACTAACACCTGCTCTAGTGCAAACATCATCATTGGCCAGTGTTACCTATCCACCATTAACCTGCTCATACGTGTGGAAAAACTCCTTGTTTGGAGTCATATGATGAGATACGCTAGAGTCTAATATCCAACTATGATCTGAATATGCACTGCAAGAAACTGTAAGTGAAAAATCACCTTCTGATGCTGAATCTTCCTTTTTAGCTATAGCAACTGTTCCTTTTAATTTTAGCTTAGGACAGTTTGCTTTCCAATGTCCCTTTTCCTTGCAGTAATTGCAAGTATCTCTTGAATACTTGCTTCTGGACTTGCTTCTTCCCTTGAATTTATTGTTGCTATTGTTTCTCTATTGTCATCCTCTAGACTCACCATGGTGAGCAGATAGGCCTAAAGTACTTGTGTCATTGCTACCATGTGTGACCATATGCCTCAGCTCCCTGGAGTGAAGAGTAGATCTCACTTCCTCCAATGTGATTGTATCTCTGCCAACCACAAAAGACTGCACAAAATTCTCAAAGGACAAAGGGAGTGAAACAAGTAAAATAAGAGCAGTATCCTCATCTTCAACTGTCACACCTATATTTCTCAACTCCATGAGAATTGTGTTCAGCTGATCTAAGTGTTGCTTAAGGGGTGTTCCCTCCTTCATTTTCAATGAAAATAATCTCTATTTAAGCAACAACTTGTTGATCAATGACTTTGTCATGTACAAAGTCTCTAACTTATTCCACAAGTCCAAAGTTGTGGATTCATCAGCCACTTCAATAATAACTTCATCCGACAGACATAACAGTATGGTAGAATGAGCTTTTTCTTCCTGTTACTCATACTTTGTAGATTTTTCATTCATACTTAACCCCTTATTTAAAGGAGCCCAAATGCCCTGTTGTTTAAGCAGAGCTTTTATTTTAATCTGCCACAGACTGAAGCTATTTTTCCCATTAAACTTATCAACTTTCATTACTGGCATTGACATTTTATATTTAAAAATATAAAATGCACCACAACACTCTGATCAAACAAATTTCAATTTCAAAAATTACTCAACACCTCCACTTCAATACTGACAGTCTCAACAAAGATATGTATCAATCACAATCACAAAAATTAGATTTCTGTCAAAAATCTCAAAACACAAATTACCAAAATCAAGGGACTCCACCTCAAACGGATCAAATCACTCTATTTGAACCCAAAAAAAAAAAAAAAGAGCCCAAATGACCCGAAAGGACTGACCTGGCCTGACCTGGCCTGACCTAGCCTGGACGCACGCTGGTGCTGCTGGTCAGGGTGTGGGCTAGCCTGACCTAGTCTGGACGCGTGCTGGTCAGAACCCGAATGGGCGCGTGCATGATGCTGACGGTTGCGCACACGGGTGGAACAAGACGCCGACGGTTGCGGGTGGGTTGATTAGGGCGCCGACGGCTGCATGCGGGTCGATCAGGGCGCCGACGGCTGCGCGCGGGTGGATCAGGGCGCGCCGACAGTTGCGCGCAGGCCGGATCTGAGCGGCGACAACTGCGTGCGAGCGGATCTGCGCATGGATGCTTGCGCGCGGGAGGATCTGAGTGCACGGACGACTGCGCGCAGGTGGGTCCGAGCGGATGGCTTAGTGCGAGCGAGTCCGAGGATGCTTCGGCTGATTCGTGGATTCAAAAAATGAACCCTAACCCAAGGCCACTTCCTCCAACCTGGCTCTGATACCACTTGTTATGCGTGGTAACCAAAGAAGTACAGTGGAAATCGAACAGAGGAGTGAGCGATGAGAAAGGAAAGGGGAGAAGAAGATCACCAAGTACACACAGATTTACGTGGTTCACCCTAACACGGGGCTAGTCCACAGATGGAGAGGGAGGGAGTTTCTTTCGTGAAGGCTAGAGTTACAAATTTCTCAACTCATACTCTTTGGAAAACCCTAGCCAAGCTTATATAGTGCTTGGGTTTTTTAAGAGGTACAAAGACCAAAATGCCCCTTATACTAATTACATTATTAGTATCATTCAAAACATAATACAACAGGGACATTGTCAAAAAACCTCATAACGAGTAATCCATTAGATGCAAATGGGTATATAAAATCAAAAAAAAAGGAAGATGACAGCATTGAACGATTTAAAGTTAGATTGGTTGCTAAGGGTTGAAACCAACATGAAGCTAGGGATAGATTATCAAGTAACTTTTGTTATTGTTACCAAATTAACCACAGTTTGGACCACTATTGCCCTTGGTGCCAAATTAGGATGGCATTTCCAAAAAATGGATGTTGCTAATGCTTTCATCCATGGAGATTTAGAAGATGTTTACATACCCCAAGGTTATGATATTGAGGGGGGAGCACCAAGATAAGATATGCAAGTTGAGCTAATCAAAAAAATCTTTATATGGCCTTAAACAAATTTCTAGAAATTGGTTTGTAAAATTGTTTGACTCTCTCATTGATGTAGGATATACTCAATCTAAGTATGATTATTCTTTGTTTACTTATAATAATAATGATATTCATGTTGTTCTTGTCTATGTTGATGATATTCTAATTACTGGTAATGATATTAATGTTATAAGTACTATGAAAAACAAGCTACATGCATGAACATTTTTCTATTAATTGGTAAGCCAAAATACTTCCTTGGTTTAGAAATAGCTAAGAAAAAAAGGAATTAGTATGTGTTAATGAAAATATGTTTTAAATCTTCTTAATGAAATTGTCTCTTAGGTTACAAACCTAGCAAGGTTCTTATAAGTCATCTTTATGAAACAATTATGATAATTTTTTACTTGACCTTTGAAACTATAGACACCTTATAGGGAAATTTATCTATTTGAATATCACCAAACCTAATATTACCTTTGTTGTTACACACCTAAGTCAATTTATGAATAAACCTTTGAATGAACATTACAAAGCAATTTTACAAATATTGAAGTACTTGAAAATGCACCTAGAGGTCAAGGATTATTTTATTTTGTAGCAAATGATCTTAATCTTAAGGCTTATTGTGATTTTAGTATTAAAGTTTATAGTGATGCAGATCGATTGGGGAAGTTGTCCTACTACAAGGTAATCTATCATAGACTATCCCATGTTCCTTAGTAATAGCTTGATAAGGTGGAAAACAAAGAAACAACATATCGTGTCTAGATCTTTAACAAAAGTTGATTATAAAGTTGTGGTTGTGTGACATCAAGGGTTTATGTCTTTGAAAAATATAAGAAATAGTAAAAAAATTAATTTATTATTTTCCATTAATTTTCACCATTTGTCATATTTTCTAGAGGCACAACTTAAGCGATCAAAGAGTAAGCTTTCCAAAGAATCAATTAAAGAACCCATAAATATCTTTTTCTTTAAAAAAGCATGGATATTATAAAATTCTCTTGATATTAATACTTTTGAAGTCAATGTGAATGCTAAGGAAGGGACGATAGAGAAGAAAAGTCCAACACAAACTTATGCATGTTGGAGTTTCCTAGCTACTGTTGCCCAGATGTTGTCCTCGTGCACCAGTCTCCATGCCATTCTCATTCGAAACTCCAGCATGGTGTCTTGATTAATGTTCCTAATAACACCCAAACCATCTTCACCAAGTGGTTTAGTGACTTTATCCCAACTTACCCAATAGTGTTTCCTTCCATCTTTAAAGTTGCCCTATCTAGCTAGCAATCCAATAGGCAAATCATAAATGCCGAGGAGGTGGATAGGCATGCTCAATAAGACATGTTTAATTAAAGCGAGCTTGCAGTCTAGAGACAATAGTTTGGACTTCCACCTTACTAGCTTGTTTTGGATTTTTTGATTGATTTCTCGAAAGTAATGAAATTTAGTTGTACCTTTGAAGATGAGCATCGTATCTTAGATATTTAAAAGGAAATTGAAACGTACTCTTTGGAAGCTTTGAATTCTTGCCTCCAAGCTTCTCTTAGCCACAATAAAGAAAAATTTCGTAAAATTGATTTGTTGACATGTGGTGGCTTGATAATCCCTGAAGAAACCCATAGTTTTATCTAGGACACTTTTTATACCATTTAGAAAGGGAATATATGGTACTATTTGCATAGAGGAGATGAGATATACTCAAGTTGTCACCACCTGTGTTATAAGGGGTGAGGCTTGCTTGCTTTATGGAGTTTAAATAAGCCTCTCCCTGATAGCTCTTCCGCAATAATAAAAAGGCAAAGAGAAATTGGGGCACCTTGAGTAACACTAAGAAGTTATTTCCTTCAACGCAATCCTTAAATAAGTTTAAGCTTTTAGGGGAGAAAGCCAAATCTTGAGGGATTGAACTGCAGAGAGAGTATCTCATTCAAGTAAAGAATGACATTGCCTCTTTTATACCCTTTATGAAGCCTTTGTGCTAATTCCTATGTCAAAGATACATTGTTAAAAATACTTTTACCCTTCACAAAGGCACTCTAAAGATGGAGTGATGTTCTTATCTAAGAGAAGTCCTACCTTGCATGTTTGGATTTTAGATATACTGTTGTGGTAAGTGTTGCGCTTATAATGCTTGAAATCCTTATGTTGACATTCCTTTTTTAGGTCCTGTAATTACTTCTAAACAATTAAATAGTATTTTTTCAATTTTGCATCCCTTAACCAGTCCTTTAATTAAGAAATAATAATTAATTCATAAAATACTTAGTTAAACAATTAATTGATCCCATAATAGAAATCAATTAAGCAACTAATCTATTAAAAATCACTTAATTTAAAATTAATCCTCAAAATTGCTTATTTTGAGGATTACAACTTCAAAACACTTTAATTTAAATCGTTTAAGTCCCTTAACTTAAATCAATCTTCAAATACTTAATTTGAATCCTGAATGAAACCTAAAAAATTCAATAAAATTTTAATATAACATCATCTTTTGATTTATCTGGGCCTAATCCACCAAGCTCAGTCCTTGCCTAAATTAATCGACCGAACTATCAAAGCCCAATCCACCGTACAGCCCAGACCGTTCGTTCTGCGACCGCCCGTCTCGTCTCAGCCCTATCCGCCGCTTCGCCTCCGACTGCGACCGCCGGCGTGCCGTCCGCCCGCGCCCGTTTCGCCTCTGCTTGCTCCGCCTCCACCCGCGACTGCACGCGCCCGTTTCGCTTCCGCCCGCGACTGCTCGAGTCCGCCTCCGCCCGTTTCGCCTTCGCCACGACTTACCGGTTCTCGCGGAGGATACGCATGCGCGGACGAGGATACCGTCGTTAAGGGATTTCTCCTATAAAAGGGTTTTGAGAGGAGTGTTCCAAGGCATCACACCTCACCGATCGTCTCTCCGATCACCTCTCCCTACGAGCTCTGCGTCGCTCAAAACCCGCTGCCGCCGTCGCTCGAATTCCAATACCTGCCTGCATCAACGAGCCGGACCACTATCGCTCGAAGACCGCCGTCCGCATCAACTCGCTGCCGTCGGTCGAAGTCCGCCACCGTCTGCTCCCTCCCACCGACGACCGACCGGTAGCCCTCCTTCCCTGTTCCACCCCTGTTTCGCCTAAGTAGTCGATATTATTTTATTTTTGCATGAATAAGGTTGTAAATCACAAGGGCAATACATGTAATTTAGTTTTTGTTTATTTATTAGGTATGCGAAAAGTTTTTTTTCTTTTAGTTTGACATAATTTTTAAAATAAAAAATTTTCTTTTTATTTCTGTTATCGTAACAATTTTTAATTACATTATTTCTTAAAATATATACTAAAAAAATCGTAATAAGTTATTCCGAAACGAAATCGTAGGTGTTGCATAGATTTTATTTTACCTTTTTTATTATAAAATTCTAGGCATTTTATTATAAAAATCATTTATGCATTTTACCATAAAAACTACTTACGCATTTTTATTATAAAAACTATTTATGCATTTTATTAGAAAAACCACTTATGCGTTTTTATTACAAAAATAATTTATGTATTTTATTATAAAACCTACTTATGCATTTTTATTACAAAAATCATTTATGCATTTTATTACAAAAATATTCATGCATTTTCATTATAAATAATCGTTTTATGCATTTTCTTATAAAAAAATCATTTTATACATCACATCAAATAATCATGCATCTTATTATAAAACATCATTTTAGACAGTTTATTGTAAAAATCATTTTATTCATTTTATTATAAAAAATCATTTTAGGCAATTCGTTGTAAAAATCATTTTTATACATCTCATTACAAATTTCTAGCACCAACTACAAAATTTGGTGTTTTAAGTCTAAATACCTTAAACCAACGTACACCAAAAATTTTAAGTCGAACTCTTGCAACCAACATCCTGTATTTCAAGTTGAACACAGAAATCAAAACACAAAGTAAAACCTACCTTTACAAGTATCAAATGGCAACACAAAATAGGCAAGTGCAACACAGTGAAGTTGATTGAATGACGAGCTTGAAACACTAAGACTTTGATAGTACAACGATTTCCGAGGGTTTTCACCATTTTACATCATTATTTTTTACTATTTTATATCATTTCATATATTTTTCAAAAATATAAACCCCCCTTTAGGAATGAACCATCGATATTTCCATATAAAAGTCTACCTAAGGTGGTCCACTGATACTCAAACACGATTTTACCGAAAACTCATAACACACACTAAAGACGGAAGTGTGTTAATCTGCTGACATCTAATGTGTCTCATGGTTCATTCTGTCAGCAGATGATAGTGACCCAACAAGGTTGGTACTTGAGTTTTCAGTAGAAGATGCTTTAATGGGTGCCTTGGTCCGCTAGAGGGTGTACTTAACAATGTGTCAAAAATACAGTCCAATTGGATAGTTAACCATAAGTGAGAGGAATTAACCTAGTGATTAACTCATCCTACTTTAAGAGTACAATAAATTTGAACCTGACCACTTGATCAAATAGCTGATCGGTTGGCCGGATTGGAAAGCGGCTTGACCAGATTTAGGAGCAGTTTCTGCGCTTGTTTCATGGTTTTTCATAGTTAGGTTTGAGAGATATGAACTTTTGAAGTCGGACATTTAGACAAGTGAGCTGTCAGGAAACTACATGGCTAGTGGTGGCTCACTACTCTATCTGCAATTGGCCTAGTCCGCGAACCTACCATTTCACATTTTGCCCTGAGCCCTTATTTGAAGAACTTTCGAAGGGTGGTGGTAGTCTCATAAATTTAGGAGCTCAGATGTGTGTGACTTACGGTTTTTTTCTTTCGCAACATGCTCTCTATCTAGTTCAGGATTGATCCATCAGGCTAGAGTTGCTTCTCTCGTTGATTTCTCTACTGATTTGACATTGGCTTTTTAAGATTTTTCACCTAGAGAAGGGTGATCAGACCATGTTTTCCCAGCATTTGTTTCATGTTAATCCATGCATGCACCAGAAACATTTTCTTGTATTTTTGAAGTCAAGGACACTCCTAGATTGTTCTCAGTTTACATTTTTCCACTTGTTTCTTGTAGATCAAATTAGCACAGAGGGAGATGTGTAGGGGGAGATCACTGCGATTGGTTGGTCAAGGGAAAGTCACTTCACGAGGGGGAGGGTGAGAAATAGGGGAAGGAAGGTGGAAAGTTAAGGTATTTATATGATCGGAAAATTAATTTTTTTCTCTAATTTCTGATACCCACAAACACCTTATATTTTTAAAAAACTTTCTGTTTTCGGACTTTCCGACATGCAGAAATCCTCCCCTCAGTTCATCACTATATTTTTCCTATAATGGGTAGAGGAGAATTCTCCCTCCCCGACAAAGCAATTTTCTTCTTGAAATTTTGCTTAATGTATTATTCAAAGTGATCAAAATATGGATAATATCATGTGCAATGAGATTTATCATTACAGAAGATCTCAAATTAAGGGAAAGAAGTAACAAGTGCCTATAGGTCTCTGGAAGAAACATTGGATTTTGTGAAGAAATCTTTGCTACATTTATTAGAAAATTTAAGAACTTTATTATCATCCATCGTCTTTATCTAACTGTAGGGCTTGTTATAAGGCCCATTTGCAATGGAACCACTTCAATTGAGATACCATCACTTTGATAGGTGCCTTTTGACTCCTGCCTTCTTGCATCACACACCTCTAGTGCAACACACTCCTTCAAGAGCATGAGCACATTAGTCATGGTTGGTCTTTGTATGGACATGGAAGAGGTGCATGCCAATGCAAGTTCTACTATTTTCCAAGCAGAATCAATGTTATACTCTCCTTGAAGGCTTGGATCAACTACTTCACTTATCACCCCTCTTTCAATACCTGTTGTGACCCACTTGACAAGGGTTGCGTTTCTTTCTATGTTAATGATCGCAGGTCGACCGGTTACAATCTCCAAGAGAACAACCCCAAAGCTGTAGACATCGCTTTTCTCATTCAATTTGTTGGAGGAGTAGTATCTACAAAAAAATTTGAATGAAGAATTAATTGTTAGCTGCCAAAATACTTGTTGTCAATAAAATTGTATTAAAAGAGAGACTATGTTATTACTCTGGGTCAAGGTATCCTGGAGTACCCATCACAATGGTTGACAAGGGATTGACTGCATCATTTTGGAAAGTCTTGGATAAGCCAAAATCTGCAACTCTAGCCTCTAGCCTTTCGGTCAACAAGATATTGTTGGTTTTCACATCCCTATGTACTATGGCAGGCTTGCAACCTTTGTGTAGATATTCCAATCCTGCATATAGTTCAATGTTATTTAGGAATAAAGATTTTGAATTTTGAGAAATTCAAAGAAAGAAAAGTGATTCATGTATTGAGTCATCGATCACTTAGACCTTGTGCAGATTCAACTGCTATCTGAAGTCGATCACTCCAAGACAATGTCTTCGACTTGCAAGAACTTGAAAGATGGTCTTGGAGGTTTCCCCCTGCCATGTATTCATACACAAGTGCAATGTGATTTGTTTCATTGCAATATCCAACTAAGGGTACCAAGTTCCTATGATGAATCCTTGTCAAAAGTTGAGCCTACACAAAAATAGTGGTCATTACTAGTAACCAACTGAATAACTATCCACAATTTCCTGAGATCAAAACATTTTTGAACTACATTGACTTGCCTCAATGTGGAATTGCTTTGCTCCTTCGGATGAGGATTGAGATGGTACCTTGACTGCCACTTGGGTGCCATTCTTTTGGATGCCATGGTAGACAACTCCAAATCCTCCCTTACCTATTGATTTGCTAAAATTTTCTGTGATGGTCTTCAACTCAGCATATGTGAAATTTCTGCTATCCGAATGGAAGGCTGAAAGATGGGTAGAACCACTAGTACTTTCTTGTGTCTTGCGGTTGGTGGAGGATTTTGAAGCTAAGGTTCAAAAACATCACTTCAATTTTGTATCTCAAATCTTCTTTGTTGTTGGTATTAATTAGTATTTCAATATTAAATTTTTTTTTGCCAATTCCAGTCATTCTTACCTTTCCATAAAATAAGCAACACGAATGCTATTAAGATCAATACCACCACAAGAACTATAGGAACAACAATGACTACAATTTTGCTTGAGCTCTTTCTTTCTCTCTGCTTCTCACATAGGTCTGGGTAATTGGCACACAACTCTGGGTTGTTTGAAACACTAGTATATAAAATGCAAAGCAATACCAATAGTGAGAATGTCAAAAACAAGGAAAATAGTTGAAGAACAATTAGTTGTTATAACAGTACATTTATACCACAATATTCTCTTGTTAGAGTGAAACAAACCTTAGTTTTAGTGCCCCAGATGTTGATCTTTCTACCAAGGCCTTTGGTATCTTTCCGGAGAGTTCATTGCTTGACAAATCCCTGCTTTTCCAACATAATTTTAAATAAGTGGTGAATCATCTCTTGTGTTCAGAATCATGTAAATTACAGAAAAATGAGCATGTAATTAAGACCTACAATAGTTTTAGGTGTTGTAGTTCTGACAAGAAGTCTGGGATGTTACCATTCAAGCTATTGTTTGACAAATTCCTGTGAACATCAAATATGTTTATTTAATTTGATTCCAAAACTTCTTTTATTCCAATAGATAACAAAAATCCACATATTAAGAGTAATGAACAACAAATGTAGGGCAATAGAAGTTACAATGACTCTAGTTGTGTGAGGTTTGTAAGAACGGCTGATATTCCTCCCGTCAATTCAAAGGAGCTAAGTTTCCTGCAAGACATTATGTATTCGTATCACTTGATCTCATTAATTGTTAGTGTCAAGTATCTATGGGTAATTAGTATGTATATTGCGTGATACATAGACGTCAACGTCAAAACTAATGCAAAATCTTTTATAATATATTTTCTTTGAGTCTCATTATATTTTTATTATGTGACCATCAATATTCTCTTTTACTTGTCTTTCAAATCTTAAAAATGTTCTTGTATATCTTTCAATATATGGATGAGATGGGACATATATAAGAAGTCTGTGTCTATGGTCTTGGTTGCATAATTTTCACCAAGTTTAATCCCATGTTCAACATCAAAGGATCTTTTTCGACATCCACCGTAGTTTACAAGAAGACAAAAATGGAAATTGCAACTGATAGTTTCACTTACAGTGAAATAATCCTTAATTGGTTGATATTATCATCGTAGCTACAATTCACCCCTTCCCAAACCAAGCTCTTGGGAGTGCATGGATCCCCCATCCAGTTTCTTTTCACTTGGTACAACCCTCTCATCTTCATGATTGCATCAACTGCGTAAAATCACAAAGCACACATCATATACATGATCAAGTGCAACAAGAATTAATTAGTCAAACCATATATATATACGGTGCTGAACGTTTTGTAAGAATTGAGATTGATGTTGATGAGAATACCATCTTTGCTCAGAGTTGCAAGGTTTGTCATTTTTTGGATGATATAGACCTCCATGGCGTTAAGGATGGGGGGCAAGGTGGAACCTGTCGCTTCGTTCACAGAGATCGTGATCTTGTAATCGGAGATCTCCGGTGTAGAGTTGTAAACCGTGGTGAGCGATAGGTAGTTGGGTTTGATGGGTCCGAACCAGTGCATGTTGTTCATCAAGATATTGAATAACCTTGTTTGATTCTTCGTGAGTTGTTGGAGCTCTGCGAAGTAGAAGGCGAAGAAGAACCTTGGAGGTTGCATAAAGTTCCCTGAGGACCATGACCATGACATGTTCAAGCCCGAACCATTTGTAGGTGTCCCTGCCGTGCCCATGACATCTGTCGGTGGCTCGAAGTCACTATTGTTGCCAATGTCAACTTTTGAAGTCGTGGTCACCCTTGTCAATCCGGCATCCGTATTCGGTAACCATAAGCGGTCATAGATGTCGTTTGGGTAGCTGTGAGTGAAATCAAGCACCTTTATTCTAGAATTATGCTGATCTCTTACTATATATATATTCAATTCCTTTTATATTAGATATCTACATTTGCATTTTCACAATTAAATATAACATTCTAAGTTTAACTACTGTACGCATCTGCTCGATTAAAAAAAGTACAGATATTTGCAAAATCCAAAAGAATCATAGAAAATTGTACAGGCATGTTGAAAAAATCTCATAAAAAAATAGAACGAAACCAGCACAAAATAAATAACAAAAACCTCTTCAGCCAGCCATGAAAAAGTGGTATTCATAATTTCATTGATCTGATAAAAACTAGCTAGGGAGGAACAAAACGCTGAAAAAAGAAAAAACATTACCAACATCAAGAAAAGACTAGTTAAACTGAGTGGTTCCTGACCTGATCAATTTAGTCGTGTTGGCTGCATAATTGCTTCGACTAAAGAGGGACAGCGCTAGTGAAGAATTCAGCACTGGATAGAGATGGTCCTTCAACGGCCTCAGTGCCAACAAGGATATGAATGGCACTCCTTTTCCCGTGTTGACGAGACAAACCGAGATTGAGCTTGCCTGGGCGATGGTTATAATCTCGGCAAAGGTTTCCATGTTCGGGTTAAGGATTCTGACCGTGGTCCAGAAATTGGTCCCGATATAGAGGTCGAATATGGGAATCCGATCCAGCCCATCGTAGTTGCCGTACAGGAAAGAAGCCCTCAGCAGGTACTTGCTCCCCATCTGGGCAGGCAAGGTGTAGCAATTCCTGGTTCCATTGGGGAAGCTTCTGAGGTTGTAAGCGTACACGTCTTGTCCGAGGTTCTGCACCGCTTCGGGGACTTCGTGGACTTCGCCGGAGTTGACGTACCCAGAGTCGGAGACGTACAGCAGCCCCGTGCTGCTGTCTGGGTAGCTGTTTCGCCTCCCACAGTCGATGCTCAAGAATCCTGTCCATCAAACAACGTGTATATACGGAATATATTAAAGACAGCTTGTTAATTTCCTCCATCTGGCCGGGAATCAAACCGAACAGCGTCGAAGGTTTGCAACGATCGGGCGTCACATATGACATATATTCTCGTAGGTGTACGATCAGTACCTGTTTGGGACTGGCCACGAACGGAGACGGTGAGGAGCGTTGTGCATGCCAGGACGAGCAGCAGCAGCACCGAGAGCGAACAGAGCTTGGTAGCCATCTGTGTGTACGTCGCGGTGTGCCTTCCTGCGATCGGTGCTTCGCAATTGTGGTGCAGCAATGATGGGTGAGTCAATCGGATGCTGCGTCCGTATAATTAATAAGTCGATAGCTTGTCGATCAATCTTTTCGGCTGCGTCTCGTTGACCACGGCGTCGGCTGGTGCTCACGACAACGCGGTGGAGTACGTTTGCAGCTGAACGTGGACTGACGCCGTTGCGGCTGTTCACACTTTTACAATGAGAAAATTACTAGGTTTATTTTTTAAAAAATATTATTATTTTTTAAAAAGCCCATATGTAATTACGTATTTTTTAGTAATGGAGTTGGAAAAAATTAAAACTAGTGTTATTGTAATTAGTAACACCTATACAAAATATATATCACATTGAACCATTCGATCAATGTCGTCGTGTGATCCTATGGTCGTGGCCATTCGTCCAAAACCAAGGAGCCACTCCCTCTCAGGAGATTGGTTTGTCCTCTGCAGCCGCCCACCCAAGCCAAGGACCCATTAGCAGTGGCTGCTTGTGGAATGCCCAAGTGTCTTTTAAGGTTGGGTGTCCAAACCACTGCACCAAAATCCTACGGTGAAAGAAAGTGTGTACATCTTCTTCTTGAAAAAGATCAGTAGTGTCGTTGGTGCTGTAATGGAAGAATTTGTTGCTTCAGCTGCGCGTACATTATGCAAGCTTGTCGTTGATGACTCACTGCTGTTGATGCGCATCATCTAATTGTTGCTTGTTTCCCTCGTCTTTCCCCTCTCAAAGTGGCATTTGCTTGGTTTTGTTTGAATTTTTTCTGTAATCTTCCTTTTTTAAAAAAACATTTACCAAAATAATTTAAAATTTGACACTTATAAAATTTGTTTTTCATAGATACCTACAAGAAATTAGCACCCATAGTTAAAATTAGTATTAATTATTTTACTGAAGAAAAAAAGGGGGCCCATTTCAACCACAAGTCAACGTTAAGGCAAATAAAAGAGAATTTCGAAGAATCAAATAAAGCACCCGTAAATGTTTTACAGATCAGCTAAATCAAAAAGTGGGCCCATTCCGAACTCCCTTGATCTACATTATGCATTTCAAAATACTTTTAAAGTCAAACTGCATTAAGAGACGAGATTAAAAGTCCAACACTAATTTATTTATGCTGGTTTAATTAGTTGACAAACAAAGAGATTATCAATTCTTTACAGTTGTGCTTTTTGTTTGTGATCACATTCATGATCTTATCCTTCACAATAAAGTCAATGACTATAACTTCAGTGTGCACACTTATCAACTGCAATGACTTATTTTATAAAAAAACAATACTTAGCTTTTATAAGTTTGGATTTTGCTAAAAACTACCATTATAAGAAAAGAAAACCACATCTTTGGTTTCTTGGCGAGCCACCCTCTAGTGAAATTTACAGACACAATTTGGCCTAACACATTTTTATTTTTTAAAAAAATTAATACATTGTTAAAAAATAATATATTACTTTTTTTTATATCAATTGTGAAGTCCCAAAGACGAGTTAAAATACGATTAAAATTTTATATAAGGATGAAGATAATGGATGAAAATATGATTAAAAGATAGAGTTTATTGCAACACGTACCTTCAGTGTAAACATCTTTTGTGAATATCCATCTAGTGTTGTTGGTCGTTAAAATGATTTTTTAGTTTATTACAAGTGTGAAAAATATTTATATTTAATATAACAGTAGTGATATTAAAGATCATACCACTTAAACAACTAAATTAATTAATTTTACTCTTAAGATATAATTTTTAGGTGACATTTGTTGAGAAAAATAATTTTATATCAAAAATAATGAATAAAATTGAGACTTTTATATTACTTATAAGTCTTTTTATATTAATCAATTAAATTTAGTGAGAAAACTATACATGATATCAAAATCAGTTTATGAATAAAATATTATATAAAATGCTTTAATAAGGAATTTACAAATATAAGGATATGTTGAAAAAAATAATCCTATAAAAATAACAAAATGATCTAAAATTTTAATATCACTCGTAAATTGGTTTTCACGAAGTAAAATCTACAACATTATCATCTTAATTGAAAGGCATACTTGATCTATTACGGTTCAGTCAAAATTTTCGTCTCTGGCCATAAGTCAACCATTTGTTGGTCAATCTTTTCGGCTAAATCTCGTCCATGTCGGCATCGGCGTGGCATTTGTCTGCTGGCGTTGACAAAATGTGTGATTTATGCTGTTCTGTCCGCCCTCTACATTTTCACGCGCGTGACGTAAGTAAGTGGACAACTACATATAAAAGTTTGTCTTCTTTTATTATGTCAGTCGAAGGCTTGAAGCGAAAAACTTTCGATACATCAATTAAATATGATTTTTAATTTATCTGTCATTGTATGTCTAAAAATTATCATTATATCTTAAATACATCTCTCAAGATAGGTTATGTCAATATGAATATAAATATTTATAATATTTCTACGAAAATTTGAACATCAATAAATACAAAAGCGACCATTAACTTTACTTAAGCCTACATTAAAGCAAATAAAAGACCATTAACTTTACACGGGTCAACTTTCAAAGTGAAATGGTTGGCAACAGGCAATGCGAAATTTCTTTGGCAATGAACATATTCTATTGTATACTAGCTCCTAATATATATATATATATATGGATGTGGGTTGATGTAGATTTTTTTTTAACACAATAGATTTATCTATTAAGAAATACATAGGAGTTATGTATTTCGGTTGTATCTGAAACCTCTCAAGAGTTGACGATCAATTCTGCATCTTACAATTTTTTTGAAAAAAAATGTCTTGTTTGCATCATGTCACTGCATCTAGGTACACACATCATATATAAGAAAGCACAACTACCACATCATATAGGATAGTCAAAGCCTATTACAAAGTAGTCATATGCTTTTATTCTCTTTCACGCTGCAAATGCGAGATATAAATTCTCTTCCCATGAGTCAATGTAACCTAACATTTCAAGTAGTTTAGGCTCCTACCAATGAGGGTTCTATTGTTTAAGTTTATAAATAGTTTTAGGCTCTTGTTTAGGAGCATTTTAATTTTAATTTATGGGTAGTTTATGAACAATTTAAACTCTTATTTAAGAGTATTTGAATTTTAATTTATGGGTAGTTTATGAACAGTTTAAGTTCTTGTTTAAAAATATTTGAATTTTAATTTATGGGTAGTTTAAGCTCTTGCCTAGGAGCACTTTATATTGATGGGTAGTTTAAGCTCCTGGAGTGATTTGATTTTAATTTCGTTTGTGAGTAGTTTAAATTCATATCTAGGAGTGTTTCAATTTTGATTTTTAATTATGTTTAAATTTATGGATAGTTTAAGCTAATATCTAGGAGCGTTTCAATTTTGATTTTTAATTTTGTTTAAATTTATGGATAGTTTAAGCTCATATCCAGGAGCGTTTTAATTTTGATTTTTAATTTTGTTTAAATTTATGGATAGTTTAAGCTCATATCCAAGAGCATTTCAATTTTGATTTAAGTTTGTGGATAGTTTAAGCTCATATCCATGAGCATTTCAATTTTGTTTAAGTTTGTGGATAGTTTAAGCTCATATCCAAAAGCATTTCAATTTATGTTTCTAAAATGTTTTAGATATTTTAAATTTTTTTTTAATCTAAAATATTTGGAATTTGTGAACAGTTTAAGCTCTTATCCAGGAGCACTTTACATTTATAAGTAGTTTAAGCTCCTGCCCAGAAGCAATTTGATTTTGATTTTGTTTGAATTTATAAACAATTTAAGCTCTTGTTTAGGAGTGATTTCATTTTGATTTTTGTTTAAATTTATAAATGTTTTAGATATTTTATATATATTATCTAACACATTTAGAATTTATAGACAGTTTAGGCTCCTATCTAAGAGCAATTTCATGTTTGTGAATATTATTTCTTAAGTTTCAGTTTAATGTTGCATAAGACAGTTGATTTGATTTAATTTAATTTAATTTAATTGCTATAAGTTTCAATTTTGTGTGAAACTTATTAATTTCGTTTAAAATTTGATTTAATATGAAAGCCTCAATTTAAAGTGGAGCTTACGAGATTTCATTTTTGAATTTGGTATGATTTGAGTTTCAATATGATGTGAAACCATATTTTATTTATTCGCATAAATGTCTATATGAGGAGAAATTTATGCATTTTGATTTGATTTGTCGTAAGGTTTAATGTGACATGACACATATACTTGGTTGATTTGATTTTGTAAAGTTTCAATTTAATGTGAAACTTGGATGTATATTTTGCTTTATAAGATTTCAATTTAAGGTGAAATTAAATTTATATGTTTTAATTTAAGTTTCATTTTACTGTGAAACTCACATATTTTAGTTTCGATGTTTCTTTTTATATGGATTTCAATTCAACTATTTTATCTTGTCTCTTGTCTTTTAAAGTTTCAATTTAATGTAAAACTGTATGTATATTTTATTTAGAAAGTTTCAATTTGATGTGAAACTTTATATATTTGATTTTGAGTTATATATTTCATAATTTTGGAAGATTTCAATTTATTATGAAACCTCATATATGTTTAAATTTTTGTTTTGAAAATTTCATTTAATGTGAAACTTCATGCATGTTTTTTGAAAAGTTTCAATTTAATGTGAAACTTATAAGATTTAATTCAATGTATTGATTCCTTTTTCCCTCTTTTAGTTTGTCTTTTAAATTTCCAAATAGTTTACACTCTTGTTTAGGAGCAATTTCATTTTGGATTTATTTAAGTTTATGGATAGTTTAAGCTCATATCTAGGAGTATTTTGATTTGATTTGATTTTCGATTTAGTGCAAGACAATTTAGTTTGATATAGTAGTTTGTTTTGTTTAATTTCCACTTAAATTTCAGTTTAATGTGAAACTATCATATTTTGATTTAATCAGCTTCAAGTTAATGCAAAGTTAAACTTCTGATTTTAATTTTAATTTGTTATAGTTCAAGTTTCAATATGAAGTGAAACTATATTATTTTTGAAACTATATTATTTTTAGTTTTTTCTATTTAATTTCCTTCATGAAGTGCAACTCATGCATTTTAGTTTAATTTGACATGAGTTTTATATGAAGTGAAATTCACGTACTTTAATTTGATTTTGTGGGTTTTAGCTTAGATTAATGGGTTTTCAATTTATTATGAAACCACATCAGTCTCGATAAGTTTCAATTTAATATAAATTTTAATTTCAAGTGAGACTTAATTATATTTGTGTTAATATAATTTTAATTTTGAATTGACAAACTTCAATTTAAGGTGAAACTTGACAATTTAACTTCAATATTAATTTAATGAACTTCAGTTTAATGTGAAGCTTTATAATTTTAATTTCGATTTCATAAGTTTTAGTAATCATGAAACTTAATTTTAATTTTAATTTCACAAATTTTGGTTAATATGAAACTTTACTATTTCAATTTTCATTTACTAAGTCTCAATTTAGTGTGAAACTTAATAATCTCAGCAAAAAAATCCCAAGTGTTGAAACCCTTACCCTCACACAATATTTATATTGAAAGTTACACTTGTACTTGCTAACAAAAGAAGGTACGTTATAATTGACTCAAAAAATGTATCACATTTAATAACGAGATTTATATTTTCTCTCTTTTAATTCTAAGCATAATTGTTTAACTTGTATGTCAAACATCTCCCAAAAATAAATCTCATAAATAAGCACAACAGCTAGATATTTACTCTCAATCTACTACTGTATAGCTAGTGTCTTCCCACATTCTAAATCCAGCATTTTCACACTGCAATGAAACATCAATGTTTGTTAAGAAAAGCATAAAGAAGCTATTGCTTCTACTAATATATACAAAATATATAACATATAGTAGCTGGTCTCTTAGTTCATTGTGAATGAAGAAATATTAAATTCAATTCTAAGTTGAAATGAAATGATTATATTAACTTATGCAATTCATCATATTACATTGCATTGATTATTTTGTGTGAAATTCTTAGAAGCTACAAATAACTACATATATCGATAAAAGAGAGAAAGAAACTAGAAAAGAAATTTAAGGGATGTGATTCAACTATTATTCTATATTTTAATGTTGATGCTATTTTGAAGGCTTTCCATCATTTTTATCTTGCCGCTGGACTTGTTATTGTGCTCATCTGTAAGGGAACCACTTCAATTGAGCTGCCATCACTTTGATTGATGCTTTTTGACTCCCGTCTTCTTACATCATGCATCTCTGGCCCAATACACTCCTTTAAGAGTATGAGCACGTCAGTCATTGTGGGTCTTTGAATGGACATGGAAGAGGTGCAAGCCAATGCAAGTTCTACTACTTTCCAAGCAGAGTTGATGTCATATTCTTCTTGAAGGCTTGGATCAACTACTTCACTAATCACACCTTTTTCAACCCTTGTCTTGACCCACTTGACAAGGTTGATGTTTCTTTCTACATCGATGATTGCAGGTAGCCCGGTTATAAGTTCCAAGAGAACAACCCCAAAGCTGTAAATATCACTTTTCTCATTCAACTTGTTGGAGGAGTAATATCTACAAAAAAATTTGAAAGGAGAATCATTTGCTAGCTGTCGAAACACTAGTTGTTGTGAATGCAATTAAAATGAATTATTACTCTGGGTCAAGATAGCCTGGAGTGCCCATCAAAATAGTTGATATGGGAGTGATTGCATCATTTTGGAAAATTTTGGACAAGCCAAAATCTGCAATCCTAGCTTCCAACCTATTAGTTAATAGGATGTTGCTGGTTTTTACATCCCTATGCACTATGGCTGGTTTGCAACCTTTGTGTAGATACTCCAATCCTGTAGCTCAATGTTATATATGAATAAAGATTTAGAATTTTGGGTAATGTAAGAAAGAAAGATAAGAGATTGCATGCATTGATCCATTGATCACTTAGACCTTGTGTAGATTCAATTGCTATTCGAAGCCGATCACTCCAGGACAATGTCATCAACTTGGGAGTTTCTCCTACAATAGTTTGTGGTAACCTTATCAGAAGAATTTTATAAGTTTCTATAATCATATATGCACATGATTCGAAAAAGGAGTTTGGATTTATAAAACTAGAGATTTTCCTTGGGGCAAGGAACCTGAAAGGTGTTGTTGTAGGCTTCCCCCTGCCATATATTCATACACAAGTGCCATGTGATTACCATCATTACAATATCCAACTAAGGGCACCAAGTTCCTATGATGGATCCTTGTCAACAATTGAGCCTACACAAATAAACGACATCACAATAGTTGTTACTGGTAACTCAACACCAACCAATATTCCCTTCAAATAAAAAAAAATTAATCTAAAATGGCTTGCCTCCATTTGAAATTGCTTTGCTCCCTGTGATGAAGAATGGGATAGCAACTTGACTGCCACTTCAGCACCATTATTTTGGATGCCATGGTAGACAACACCAAATCCTCCCCTGCCTATAGATTTGCTAAAGTTGTTTGTGATAGTCACCAACTCAGCATATGTGAATTTTCTACTATCCGAATGGAAGGATGTAAGATGGAGAGAACCATCAATACTTTCTTGCTTGTTCTTCCTTTTTGGGTTGTTGGAGGAAGATTTCAAAGCTGAAAAGACCAAGAAAATTCTAGTGATCAATTTTATATTTCTGATCTTCTTTAGTTGTTGGTGTTATTATTTCAATATTGAATGGTTTTTGCCAAGTTTGATCATTCATACCTTTCCACAAAATAACTATTACCAATGTCGTTATGATCAATACTACCACAACAACAATAGGAACAACAATGATTATAGTTTTTCCTGAGCTTTTTCTTTTTGTCTTCCCACATTGGTTTGGGTTAACAGCACACAATTCTGAGTTGTAAGAAACACTAGTATATACAATACAAAACAAACCCAATAGTGAGTTGGAATGTAAGGACAATGAAAATAGTAGGAGAATAATTAGTTGTTATAAAAGTAGACGTATATCACAATATTCTCATGTTAAAGTGAATCAAACCTTAAATTGAGGACCCCAGATTTCAATTTTTCTTGCAAGGCCTCTGGTATCTTTCCTGACAGTTCATTATTTGATAAATCCCTATTGTTCCACCACAAGATAAAATAGATATCCAATCTTATTATGTTTAAAATGATGTATGTTAATCACAGAAAGATAAGAATGTAAGACATCCTACAAAAGTTTTAGGTGTTGTAGCTTGGACAAGAAATCTGGAATGCTACCATTCAAGCTATTGTTCGACAAATCCCTACAACATCGAACATGTTCCTTCAGTTTGATTCCAAAAACTTCTTTCGTTCAAAAAAGCAACTATAATTCACATATTAAGAGGAATTGACGATCAATTAAAAGGAAGAGATTGAAGTTACAATGACTCTAGTTGTGTGAGGTTTGCAAGAGCGGCTGGTATTCCTCCGGTCAATTCAAAGGAGCCAAGCTTCCTGCAAGAAATTTGATGTACCACTATCACTCTCATTCATCCCTTTAGTCAATCCATTGTAGGTCTTGATAATGAATTTTTAATTAAATTTAATCCTATTTTCAACATCAAAGGGACTATTTCAACATCCACCACCATTTATAGGCCAGGATAACAAACATATATGGAAATCCTACTTGGTACTGGCACTTACAATGAAATAATCCTTGACTGGTTGGAACTGTCGTCGTAGCTACAGTTCAGCCCATCCCAAACCAAGCTCTTGGGAGCGCATGGATCTCCCATCCAGTTTCTCTTCACTTGGTACAACCCTCTCATCTTCATGATTGCGTCAACTGCATGGGTAAAATCACAAAGTATGTACACATGCCATATATATGATTCATAGCAACAAGTACTAGTCAAACCATATATATACGATGTAGAATATTTGCAAGAATTGAGGACGGTGTTATTGATCGAGAATACCATCTTCACTTTGAGTTGCAAGGTTCGTCATTTTCCTAGGGATGTAGGCCTCCAAGGCGTTGATGACTGGGGGAAGGATGGAACCTCTTGCCTCATAGATTGAGATATTGATCTCATTGAGGGACAACGGCTTCGCAATTAACGTGAAGATGGACAAGTAGTTGAGATTTGAGGGTCCAAACCAGTATATGTCGTTCATTGAGATATTGAACAGCCGCGTTTGATTTTTCACAAGTTCCTGGAGCTCCGCGAAGTGCATGGCAAAGATGAACTTTGAAGATTGCGTAAAGGACCCCAATGAGAAGTTCATGCTCGAACCATTTGCAGGTGTTGCCGCCGTGCTCATCACGTCCATCGGTGGCTCAAAGTTATTGCTGATGTCTACTTTCGACGTTGTTATCTTTGTCCATTCGACGTTGGTGAATGGCTTCCAAGTTCGGTCGTAGTTGTCGCTTGGGTACCTATAGGTGAAATCAAGCAACATTAACCTCAAATTATGCTATGCAATTCATTTACTTATTTCAATTATATATATGTGGAATACCATCTGCTAAGTTTATGAATTACACATCTACTCGATTATAAAATAAAGATATTTGTAAAAAAAAAATAGTGTTAAAATAATCTTATATTAAAAAATAAAACTTGATTAAAATAAGGTAGCAAACCCCCAGACATAATTAAAAGATCTATTTAATTAACAAGTGAAACGAGAGCCTCAAAAATATTGCGATGGATAGTTTATTTCTTCGCGCGTGATTTCATCTGATAAAGAACATGGAGGAAGAAATTTCCGAAAAAAGAAATTACCATGCAGTATCAAGGAAATACTAGCTAGTTAAATGACAGGCTACTGACCTGAGAATTCGATTCATGTTGGCAGCTCCAAAATTGAGTCGCGTAAAGAGGACCAGGGACTGGGAAGAATTCATCACTGGACGGTAGAGATGATCCTTCAACGGCCTCAGTTCCAACCCAGATATGAACGGCACACCACGTCCGGTGTTAACGAGACAAACCGAGATCGAGCTAGCCTGGGCGGTGGTTATAATCTCATAGTAGTAGTTCTTGGACGAGTTACGGAAGTCGGTCGTGTCCCAGAGATTGGTACCGACATAGAGATCGAACTTTGGAATCCGATTCAGTCCGTCGTAGTTGCCATACAAGAAGGAAGCCCTCAGCAGGTACTTGTTCCCCTTCTTGGCAGGCAAGGTGTAGCAGTTCCTGGTTCCATTGGGGAAGCTTCTGACGTTGTAAGCCTGTTGGAGGTGTCCCTCGTTTCGCAACCCTTCACGAACTTCATAGCCTTCGCCGGCATCGATATACCCAGAGTCGGTGACGTATGGCAACCCCGTGTTGTCGTCCGTGTAGTTTTTCCTCTTCCCACAGTCGATGCTCACAAATCCTGCTTGCCCGTCGAATTATATATACGGAGAATTAATAAAAAGCTTGCACGCACATGTTGATTTCTTTATACCTTCTTGTAATCAAACAAGGACCAAGGTTTGGAACGTGCGATCGGGCATCATACATATATACATATATATATATATATAGTCCTCAGTACGTACCTGGTGGAGACTGGCCACGAACGGAGGCGGCGAGGAGCATTATAGCGCACGCCAGGATGAGCAGCAGCATCACCGAGAACGAGCAAAGCTTTTTGGTAGCCATCGATCTCTGTGCCGCAATACTTTCTTGCAATTGCGGTGCAAATAGACGATTCTGTGGTTGTGTATGTGGTGACATTTTAGGTTTATATATATATAACTCGATCATTTGTTGTTTGATTTTAATTTTCGGTAAAATGTTGCATACACGGTACGACATCGGCAGCAACATATTATTGACTTGTGCTTCAATTAACGAGGTCGTGTACAATTTTTATGAGTAAAATTGCACTGTACTATTAACTGATAGTTACAAGTTTGACTTTAAATCTCGTTGCTTACGTTTTTAATTGACTGTCAACATGAGTTTTGAGTCTTCAAAGACTTTCCTTAGCTTCATTCTAAAATATACAAAATGCGTAATTAAAGGTGTCGGTAATTATTGATTTTTTTACAAACCATGGGCTTGAGACGGTCTTCTTCAATATTTTTTTCAACATCCATCTATAATAACAGGAGTCGCTTCAAAATTTCACGCACTTGAAATTGCATTTACTAAATTCTCCTTAATATTACAGAATAATATATTACAATTAAATTCAATATATTATTTTAGACATTAAAAAAATAAAATTATTGTAAGTACTTAGGTTTAGGATTTAAACCTTGAGCACTTACAAGAAGAATAATCTATAAAATTATTTCTACAGATTTGCTGATGAAACTTTCTATTTTTAATTATTTTAAAAAATTTGAAAATCTAATTACACAATTAGTTAATCAATAATACAAACTACCACACATATTAAAATTTTAACTTAGTAAAATCCATTCAGACTTAAGCCATTATATTGATCAAGATTTTTTATATAAAATAAATAATCGAAACGTAAATAATTAAGAGCTTACTTAATAACGATTTTTTAATTTCAACTCTAATTTCACACACACTTTCACACATCATTATAATTATACAAATTTTAATACACAAATTACAATTTCACGGTTTATCGTTAAATTCAACTTTATTTGATAACAAAATTCAACTTTCAACTCTCTATAATATTCAAAGCTGAAATACCTTGTTACCAAATCACTCCAAGATTTCAAACAATTTTAACATATTAAGATCAAGGCATCGTTTGGAACTAACTTCAGTCAATTTTTAAAATCACTTTTAATATTATTATTATTATATAAATTTTAACATATAAATTTATATTATTCTAATTATCATATAATTATAATTCTATTTATAAAACTAATTTTAATTTTAACTTTATCAACTTCTAAAATTGACTCTCCCAAACGCATCCCAACTAAAAGTAAAATTTTTGTGATGATCATCTAAACCTCTGAGTCCATGCCGGCTGCTTGATTTCAACGGATGTTAATAATACTAAAGTCAAGGAGGATGTTTCAAGGAAAGAGACGGAAAAGAAAACGTCCAATGCTTGCTTTCAAGAAAACACAGTTGAAAGTATCAATGAACCATGAGGGGCTCACAGCTAACTCCTCATCAACGCACGACCCAACACGAAGTTTCTACGAGCATAACATTATTCGTGTCATACTAACACGATTTGTAAAGTCAATAGGTTAACTTAGGTATAATCTATTAATACGAAAAATGCTATTTGTATTGATCAATTGTATAATTTTTAAATTAATTTATATTTATTTAATATTTAAATAATTAATTTTAAAAAAAATATTAATTAACAACATTTAACCATCAACATTCTTACATTCAACATTCAATAACTTAATAAGTAAGACAAAAATGTATATAATTAAATTAAATTATTTATTTATTAATGAATTACATTAT
Organism: Amphibolis antarctica; assembly: GCA_024699675.1. Classification (NCBI taxonomy): domain Eukaryota; kingdom Viridiplantae; phylum Streptophyta; class Magnoliopsida; order Alismatales; family Cymodoceaceae; genus Amphibolis; species Amphibolis antarctica. The sequence goes on along the minus strand of JAMKPZ010003824.1, from coordinate 3,674 downwards.
TACAAATTTACAATTACATTTATAAAAATTTAAAAAAAAATTACATTTTTGATAAAATTACAAATTTAAAAATTACAATGTTTTAATTATGATATGTTCAAATTTGAGAATTGGTCTGTGTATTCTTCAACTTGATCTTACTCACAAAGTCGAGCAAACTCTCGGTCTTGTATACATATTAAAGTTTCTATTATATCTTATTTAAATCTACATCTTCGATCATGTTCACAAGTTACTGAAGACACTGGATTATTAATAAATCTTTTGTCATTATTGATAAAATTAGAAAAATCATGGATTGCTGCCTCTACCAATCTAAAATATCAAATGTATTTAAATTAGAATATTGGGTAAATAATAATGATTGGTGATTTGTTAAATTAAAAGTAATTAATTCTTGTCTAGATACTATAGGATTATAACTATAATTATAAGATGATGACGATGTTGGAATATCTTCATCAAATCTTGGATCTTGTAAAAATGCCTAAGAATCTAAAGATGGTCCAACATTTGATTCTAATATTATTGACATTGGTGGAGGAGAAGGTTGTATTGTTAATATATATCTTTGTGCATATAAATCAAACATTTTATTTAATTATTTTTCTATTGTATTAATATTTAATCCTAAATCTACATCTAAATTCATTTGTATCCCCCTAATTAATTTACTAGCATATCTTATTTTACACCTAGATTCTAAGCATGCACTCAAAATATATAATTGTAAGATTTCATTCCAATATTTTAAAACATTTTGTTTCATCCTATCTACTATTTGTCTGAAAAATGGATATTTCTCATATTTATTAAAAATGCATGAAATATTATATAAATAATGCAACACATTGACTGATATAGAATAATAAATCTCTGATAATCTAATAGTTGCATCATAAAAAGATTTTAAAAATTTAACAAAATATTTTACAATTTTAAAATCATTATCACTTAATTATTTTTGATAATCATCAGCATAACAACAATTATACAAAGACATTATTGGATATTTATATGATAATATACTTTCTAACATTAAATATAATGAATTCCACCTATGTTAAACATCTAAAGAGAATTTTTTATGCGACAAGTTAAAAGAATCACATGTTTTATCAAATTATTATTGCTGCTTTCCTAAATTAATTATAAAACTTACAACATCTTTAACATTCTCAATATAAATTCCAATTTCTTTTATATCTACTATAATATTAATTATGTAATACATACATCTTTAGTGAAATAATTTAAAACTATTTGATAGACTTAGTTTACTTTTAAACATTGGTATTATTACAGTATTATTAGTTGCATTATCAAAAATTATACTCCCTTTTTATTTCTAATTCCATATAAATAAAAAATTTCCATAATATTTGCAAAAATTGTTTTAGCATTATGTGGATATTGAATTTTTCTCAATCCTATTAATCTTTTTTGTAAAATCTAATTTTGATCAATATAATGTGTAGTTACAGCTATGTACACATCCTTTTATCCAACAAAATATCTGAAGTGCATGTTATACATGTCATTATTGTACTCATAACATTAATAAGTTCTAATCTAAGCTTATTAAATGAATTCATGATATCTGACTTAATAGTATTTTTAGATATATGTTTATATTGTAGACAATATGTTTTACTAATATATTCATTAAAATGTTTATTACCTCCAAAATTTATTGGTAAATCTTTTAAACAAATAAATTTAGCATACAAGTCCTTAGCTCTTTGAGAATCATAAATCCACGAGCTAACATTACCCTTAGGAGTAAAAGAAAGTTGGGTTTGAATAATTTTATTTTTATTCCTATTTTTACAACTACTAATATGCCTAATTAAATAACTTGTACCGCTAAACATTTTGCAAGAGAAGTCAATGTTACAAATGTTGCAAAAAACTTGTTCCTCCAAAGTACCATCCACCATGGTTTTCATAATTATTGTGTACTTCGACCAGATGAAAGTTCTCTTCTGAGATTTCCTCAACGACACAATTGAAGTTGAAGCTCCAGTTGTTTCCATTGACAGCGTCACTTTAACTTCAGAAAAGTCTTGTTGAAGTCCCAGCCTCCAGAACTTTGACTTCAGTAGTGAGTCATTATTTGTGATTTATGAATTAATTGAGAAAATTTGAGAATGAGATTGAGAACTTGAGATTATGAATTTGAAAAGAGAAAATTTGAGATTTTAAGTTGAGAAATGAGAATTCAAATTGGAGGAGTTGGGTGGAAAAGAAATCAACTCCAACTCCCCCATTTATAGAAAAATGTTTCATCGGCCCGCCCTCCACCCCTGCCCCTTGCCCATTGTAGTGCAACCTGTCGTCGCTCATCATCGACCATTGCGTAGCTTGCACCGCCTGTTGCTGCACGGCCCACATGCCTACATCGGGCCACATGTCGACTGTTGCCGCACGCATGGTGACACGGCAACCAAACGTTGTCATGGCCCCGTGCCTCCCAACCGTTCGGCACAATAATCGAACGCCAATCGGCAACCGTTCCCCGCACTGCACACCGCCCGTTGCTGCACACATTGACCGTCCCACACACGACACACTTCTTCTTCCCCTCTTGCTCTCAGACTCAGCGGCTTAGCGTCTCTCTTCTTCTCCTCTTCTTCCCCTCTTCTTCTCCTCTTCTTCCTGACCAAACCCTAGGTCCCTAGTTACAATCGATGAGACGACGACTCAACAGACACCCAACCGATGGTCGTCAACTTGCTGTGTCGCCATTGTTGCTTGTCGGTGCCACTAGACCTCCCCTACTTGCCTCCACACACATTGATGACGACAAAGCCATGCCTCTCGGGTCGTAACGTCAGGTCTCAGGAAGAATCATGTTGATCAAACTCGTGTCATTGACCAGTACAAATAGTATTTTTTCGTGCCACAGGCGGTGCCTAGGCTAACCCATTAGTGGTGTATGCTGTGCTGGCACAGCACGAATAATGCCATGCCAGCTCTGCACGACACGATTGACAAGTCTAAATACACTTCTACCAACTACAAATAGATACAACTTCTCAATTCCAAACATTCAATAAACTAATCAGATTTGAATTATCCGGAGAGAAAAAGGTAAAAAAAAATTAGCATGTAATTAAATTAAAGTAGTATCATAAAATTTATTGTTGATGCTAGGCTATTTTCAAGCCTTCAACCATTATCTTTATCTTACCTTTAGGTTTGTTATTCAGCTTATCTGCACAGGAACCATTAACTCATTTAAAAATATTTATATTTAATTTTAAAAAATTAAAAATATTTTAAATTTTTAACATTTTAATAATACAAAATTTTAAACTTTTCTTTTTATTATTTTCTTTTTCTTTATTATCCCATCATCTTTAACCTTATTTGGTTTTAAAAAAAAATTATATATTTTAATTTTTTACGTCTTAATAATTTATAATAGGGTTTAATGGTTCTGTAGGTGCCTACAGAACTAAGTTCTGTAGGCACCCGTTGGATGAAAGATGAACGACTGTTTGATGAAGAGAGAGAGTGTTGGAAAAAAAAAGCCGTGCGGAAAAAATTTCCCTTCCCGCCGATGACAGCCGCGCGGAAAAAATTTCCCTTCCAGCCGATGATAGCCGCGTAAAAAAAAAAATAACGATTGATTTTCCCCAATCATCCTCACCTGCGCAGTCCACCGAAAG
>JAMKPZ010003823.1:0-10324 GCA_024699675.1 Amphibolis antarctica | reverse complement strand
TACTGAAAAAGTGTTTAGAAATGGAAAACAGCAATGCTATTAGCATATTAGCAGGATATATCGATCATTTTCAAACTTCAATATCAGAAGATTCTGGATGGGGTTGTGGTTGGCGTAATATTCAAATGTTGTGTTCTCACTTGTTGGCACAAAGGCAAGAATCAAAGGAGGTTTTATTTGGTGGCTCGGGATTTGTTCCAGATATTCCATCACTACAAAGATGGCTTGAAATTGCCTGGGAAAGGGGTTTTGATAAACCTGGGGCTGACTCCTTCAATCACAAAATTTATGGTTCTAAGAGATGGATTGGGACTACTGAATGTGCTGCACTAATTCGATCATTTGGTCTTCTTGCCAGGGTTGTTGATTTTGACAGTAAATCAACAGAGTCATGTGATTTGCTAGTAAAAGATTCAATCACCGTAACTCAAGTGGAACCTAAACACAGAAGCCCACAAGGAAAAAATAGGAAGGTGAAAGTTTATGGGCCAATTGACAAGTTTTTGGATAGAAAACATGGCAAAAACTTGCAATTTTTTTCTGTTATGGGAAATGGATCAGAATGTATAAAAGACTCTTTCACCGAAGCCCATTTAGAGGAAGATATTCTCTTGTGGGGTGATAATAACAATGATTGTTCTAAGAAGTTAAGTGGTAGTCACGTAATAACCAACTGGGTCTGGAATTACTTTTTCAGTGAAGCTTCTTGTGCATCGGCCAATAATCATGTTAAAAAAGTGTTAGTAGATCATGAAATATTCAAGCAGAAATGAAAACATAAAAACAGAAATGTTAAAAAAGTGTTATCAAACACTACCTCAATATGGGGCACTTACATTAACTGAATGAAAGTTAGTAGATCATTTTATTGAAAGAAATATTAATACACCACGCGATGGTGGGAATCAATATTTTTTAAAAAAGTACCCAACAATGGTTGTGTTTGTTATATAATCACGTTTTTTATTATATATTATAATATTTTATAATATATTTTTCAAATATTTTTTAATTTTTTTATTATTTATAAAATTAAATTATTATTATTATTATTTTATTATAAATTATATATTTTATTGTAAATTATAAAATTCAACTTGTCTTGTAAAAATCTTCAGACAAACGAAATCAATGTTACACGGTTAGGATATTTTTTAATTTTTAAAAAAGTGATGACCATGGGACGATGGGAAGAGTACCGCTCACGGTATGACGATCTAGGCATCGTATACAATTTTTGATTATTAAAATTATTTTTAATAATAATATTATTATATATAAATTTTTATTATTTTAATTATTATATAATTTTAATTTTATTTATAAAATTAATTCTATCTGATACCTGCAATTAATTGAAATTCTATCAAACACACCTTTAGGTACGCATTAGATAAAAAAAACAGACCAGGCAAGCAATTGACGCGAAGACCATTTACGATGTTTTTTTTTATGTATCAAAGTTATATATAATAATATTTATTAAATGTTTTCAACATTTTATATTAAAATACAATATTAAAAATTTACATCATAAATAAATTTCTTAAAAAACTAAATTTTACTCTATTTAATTTTTTAATAATTTAGTTTAAAAAACGTGAAACGGACTACGACGATGACGATTTAGCCTGCCAGACACGATTTAGCAATTGAATCGATAAACGATAATTTTTTTAAAAATTATAATATTTGTTGTAATTTTGTAAAAAATGAAAAAATGTTATTCAAAAATATTGTGACATTATAAAAAATATTTTTATTGTAATAAAGAAGTGTATAATTTTTTGTAATATTATAAAAAAAGTATTAATGTTGGAGGTTAAAAAGAGAAAAATTCTATTTTTTGTAATATTATAAAAAGAATTCTCTTAATACGACTTTAAAGATATTATAAGATTATAAAAATATTATTCTATTATAAAAAATATATAAGTATGGCTTGAAGATGACGTGTCTTCCGTCGGATATAAGTATACTTCTTTTTACAATTTTTTTTTAAAATATCTTGAAGATCGCATAAAATGGTAGATCTTCCGTAGGTAACGAGTGGGATCGGACGGGGAGTAATAAAAGGCCTGTTTGAAAACCTGAGCGTTGTCAAACTTGGACTACACGTGAAGTGATGAAAACTCGGGTATTTGTTTGCGGCGAGTTGAATTTTATGATTTTTAAAAAATATACGATTTATAATAAAATATAAGGATATTGATTTAATTTTATAAATAATAAAAATGTAAAAATTATTTGATTAATGGTATTATAAAATATTGATAAATGATATTAAAAAATGTAAACGTAATTATATAACGATAAATGACAAATGATATCAAGATTACAGCATGTTCACTATTGTAACATACGAGCACTCGAAAGCATGCTGCACTTTGTTTTTCTTTTGTTCTTCATCTTCTTTTTCTTTTTTTTAATTTACAATTACAATGATAGAAAAATTTAAAATTTATGTGACACAAGCGAAAAATGAATGTATATTGAGGTCAATTAATGCTTACTTTTTTATTCAAACTTGGGATATTGTTAGGTTTTAAGAAGAGGACCACAAATCTTTGGTTTCACCAAAAGATTTAAAAAAGGCAAGTGTGAAGGAATGAGCGCCTACACCATATATCTATCACTCTCCTCAAAGAAGTAGGGTTTAAGGCATGAGGTTGTGCATATATTCAATTATTTCAACCCTCCTTTTTCCTTGACAGAAACGTACAAGCCCATTCCATTCATAAAATTAAGTGTATGGATTATAATGGTCTAAAAAATTTACAGACATTTTAACTGCATGTAGAGTGACACAAACAAGAACATGCTTGCATGCATCATACATATATATGCCCCTTCAATATATATTATGTGATTATACATTCATATTTGGGCATTTCTAACTCAACCATGATCAGCATTACATATGCCCCTCTTCACACGCCTGGCGGAGATTTTTTCTCTTCTTTCTTAAATTTCTGTATATTATTATTATTACATAAATTCTTATACATAAATACAGTTGAAAAAACGTAACCCCACACGTAGTCACAATTAATACTCCTTGGGGGTGGTTACAACACAATATTAATTCCTCATTTGTTTGCAGTCGCCATTTCCTCTCTTTCCCTTGGAGTGTGTAGAGAAGACCATTTTGTTTTCATCACTCACCTTGTTCTTTTTTATTTTGTTTTCTTTTTTTCTATTTTGCCTAATCGAACATGACCATTTCTATAAATAGACGATATATGATCAGCTTTGACGCACACCTTCCCCTGTGTTTCTTTTCCTCTCCTCCTCCTTCTTCTCACTTGATTTTCCATATCATGCGCCCCACAAGCCGTGCCACCGCTCATTGTGTGGGAGATGACACCTATCCTTCCCATCACCTTGACTCCCACACACCATCCACCAATCTCGTGGGAGGAAGAAATCGATCATCCTCGCTCTCGTCAAGTGACCGTACTACCATTAAAGTGAATTACTTGCTCAAAGCAGCAATGTAAGGTGTCATCAACGGACTTGTCTTCATCACTTCCTTGATGATTGACATGGGAGCCACCAACCAGACCACCATGGTTGTCGTCTCTAGCCTTGCACAGCTTCTGGCCAGTGCATGCGGTACAGCCATCCATCAATTCCTCTATGCAAAGTTCGAGAGGGATGATGAGACCTTATCAGAGGAGCACAACTTACCCAAGAGTCTAGTAAAAGAGGTTGCGGTTTCGACTTTTGCTTATGGGTTGGGGGGACTGCTACCACTCCTCACTGGAGGGTTCGTTAGGTCGCCAAGGGTGAGGATAAAGGTAGTGTGCGCGGTGACAAGCATTGGCCTGGGTGGGTTGGGGGCCATCTACGGCATTCTCAACAAAGCTCCTGTGATAAAGTCCGCTCTAAAGGTGTTGATCGGTGAGTGGATGGTCATCCTCATCACTTACATGGTGCTTGGCTTGGGCTCTTCCACTTGATCCTCCAAATAGAGTAGGATCAGTTGGTGCAGAAGATAAACCAGTATTTTACACCCTTTAAAAATAAGTGATTAATTGAATGATATGATATTTTATGGTGTGAACATGTTGAATAAAATCAAGCATCGTAAGAGACATGAAGTCTGGGGAGGCAAGCATAAGAGGTGTGGTCATGACTTCTTGAGTCTTGAGAAGGCTTCAGCTGCTTCCAGATTCCATGTAAGTCACCCTTTTTATAAAAATTACATTTTTACAAAAGTAGACCGAAAGAAGTAGCTGATAAATTCTATTTAACTTGCAAAATCAATATTTATGCTTGCAAAATCATTTACTCAATCATTATTTTCTCGTTGAATTACAATATTAAAAAAATTTTGTTTAACATTTTATCATTTTTGAGCAATGTTTTTTTAAAAAAATTTATTTAACGATAGATTTTACGTTTTAACTTCTTTTTTTTAATTTACCGTAGAAAATTAACTTAATTAATTGCAAAATTACGAAAACATTTGGACGGAACCGGAGACCAGCGGCAAACGCAAGAAAGCGGTCGTTTTCGATTTTTGGGGGAGAAAGAAAATGGAAACGTCATTTGAATCATTTTTACAGCAGGTGGAGGAAGACGAGGGTGGTGTTTCGGACCTTCGGTCAATGGAAGCATTTTTCATTTGAGTTTTGCTTCTTCAGTCAACATCGTTAGTTGATTTTGGTATCATTCTTTTTTCTCTATTTTTAATTTTTACAAGTATTTTTATTTGTATGATAACATTTATTCTTTTTTATTATCTTTTTTTTTCTCATCGTAAAATTATTTACCTAAAAATTATTTACAAGCATTTTTCCTTTGAGTTTTGCTTCTTCAGTCACTCCTAAAATAAAGCCACACGTTCGTCAAAGGGACGTGACATCTGTCCATCCAGCCAACTGACGAAGTTTTGAAAAAGAACCGGTACTAATGAAATTGATAATACTAGATTTTTAATCTCAAACTCATCTTACCTAGCAATTTTGCATTTTTCCATGGTTTAAGAATGCCAGGTATAAAAAAAAAGTAGCAAACGAGACGATAAGATTTCCTACAATAGATGTTAGAAGTTTACTTTGAAAGTTAGGTTCCTAGACATTTCCTTTTATGTTGGAGTCTACCAGGTTTCGAGCTGTCTATTCTTAGCACAAATCTCTGTTTCTCTTTTCAATTGTATTGTTTTCTATGTTATTACAAAATACGTACTTTTACTTGTTATTATTAAAAAACTACTGTTTGCTATTGGTCTCTGATTAAATTGAACCTTTTATGTTGGAGTTTACCAAGTTACGAATGATATTATTTTTGTATGTTTAAATCTTGATATTTTAGAGTTTTTGATCGAAACTAGGTTTTTTCATATGTTGATGATGGGAATTTATTAGTAGTAATTTACACCTTAAAGCTTACATTTTGACAAAAAATGTAAAAATATAATAAAGAAAGAATACACAAATTAGGAAATTACTAAAAGAAATTCTAATTTAGAATGAGGATCATCCATGAATTTTTTACAGAAAAATAAATCAAATGAATACTTGTACATGAATTGTGTGCAAAAAGTTAATTACTTTCGTATTACTGTTGTTTTACTCTTGTGCAATATAATAATATTAATAATCTTGCCGTCCACATCGAGTTTTTTTTGGTAAAAATAAAAAGTTTCAGTAGAATTGTAAAAGTTTTCACTTACGTTTTTAACCGCTGATGAAAATGATACAAAACAATTATAAAAGAAATAAGTAATTAAGTAGAAAACAAAATGAGAATTTCAACCAAAAAAACAAAATTTTGAAGAATTAAAAAAAGAATGCAGTTCGTAGGTTGCTACATACAACGTCTAATTTTAAAAAATAGTAAGTTATGCATTTGTGAAACTTAAGGTCTATTTAGATAACTCATTTTGATATTATTGGATTAGAAAAAATCAATTTTTTGTCTGCTTCACCATAGAATGCATTTTTTCCATTGTGTACACTCTCCAATGTCCACAATCTTCGAAGTCTTCGCTCTCCGTTGTCACCCTTATCACACGATCCTTGCCCTTGCATGTCCCTACCCTCGCCTACATCCTTCTTTGCTCTGTGTGTACGCATATCCCCACGAAGTTCTGTATGGTTACGAGCCTATAAATAATTTTGTTTAAATATGTTATATATATTTAGTTATTTTAATTAAATTATAAAATAATTTTATTTAAAATAAATAAATGTTGATGTAACGAGAGATATGATGATAAAAAAAAAGATTAGGGAATGTAAAGAGTGTAATGGAAATTAGGAATACTTTTAGAAGTTGGGAGTGACATTTGTGAACAAATTCTTAATTCAATTTTACAAATTTCAATTTTACGTAAAACTTAATTAAAGTATTTTACGTAATAAGCTCGTGCATGTATCTTGGGCTGTATTTACGAAGATCATTTTTAACTTTTAAAAGTATTTTTAATTTTTATCGTTATTTTTGTATTTTTTAATTTATTTTTCTTATTATTTTGTCATCGTATCTTTTATCACATCAATATTTATATATTTTAAATAATATTCTTTTACAATTTAATCAACTAACCAAACATATATCAACACAAGTTAAATTCTCCTTGTAATATTTACATTGAATTTTGATTATTTTTTAATGACATGCAATATTTTTTAAAAAAATTGAGAAGACATATTTAGGAAGTTATATTGTATGAAAATCAAAGTTATGGTTGTAGCAGGTAGTGAGTGTTAGCATTAATGGATATTTTGGATATTAATATTTTTTTTACGTAAATTTTATTTCAAATCAAAGGTAAAAAAAACTTGACATGGTATTTTTTGCCCAAAAAAAACATGTACTTTCTCAACGGTGCTACGTAAGATTTTGTAATTTTTTAATACTTTCTAAAATTTGTCCGAAATTTCAAAAACATAAGGAACTTTAATAGAAAATTGATTCGTGAAAATTTTAAGGTAAGTTAGCTAGATTTTAACTAATACATTTTTGGGTTTTTGAATTTGTCTATTTTTTAAAATACTATGAAAAACCACTGTAATAACACCACCGATGGTTGAAGCTCCTCCTTCACCATCCGCTGATGATCCACCGCACTAGTCGTCTCCACCTTCGGCCACCCGCGCAAGCCCACACAGCTAATGATTGAAGCTCCTCCTTCACCTCCGGTCGATGATCCATCCCATGGGTTGTCTCCTTCACCTTCGGCCAACCGCGCAAGCCCACACGGCCGACGATCGAAGCTCCTTTGCCGCTCACCGCTGCAACACCGCCAACCCTCTCTGCAAGAGCCTGTTGGATGCACGATCGCTCAACGATTCGCCTCCTCTGTCGTCGGCCACCCTCACGGATGGTCGCCGATTCATCCGAATCCTCGCGTAGCCGCCGCCCGCGTAGGTGAAGCAGTTTCTTTGACTGTCTGTGTGAAAGAAAGGGAGTTGCGGTAGGCTTTTTTAGGGAGTATGTGCACAGGTGAAAATCGTTCACTGACGGAGAGATGAAAAATTGATTTTTCACACTTCTGAAGTGAATTTTTAGAATACAGTCAATTTTTTGAACCATTGAAATACCAAGAAATTGAACTTATATTGAACCACCGAGATGCCTAGAAATTAGATTTATGGAATGCTTAACACAGTCCCTACGTATATCTGAAACACTTATTTAGACTTTTTAGTTGATCAAATTTTAGAGCTTATCCATTCACATGGACCCTTACATGCTTTTATGTGCATTTAGTTTTTTCTAATATAACTTTTATTTAAATTAAGTGGCAACTAGTCTTTTCCTTTCACTTCTTTTACATTTAAAAGAGAGGATTCTAGTTAGAATTTAACTTCATTTGTAATTTTAATATTATAAATACTGATGACTTTGTAAAAGAAATTCACAAAGATTGTTATGTGGTGTATTTCAACTGTCATAAGAGTGAACCTGTAGGTTTCGACACGTAAGGTCCATTTCTCTTTTTTGTCTCAAAAAATAGAGAATATTTTTTGAGTTTGGGCCCTTAGGTTCCATTTCTCTTATTTGTCTAAAAGTAGCGGATTTTGGTTTTAAGACCTATTCTCCTTTTTCATCTTAAAAATGAAATTTTTTTCGTAGGCTCAAGCCCATAGAGTGTAGGGCCTATTCCGCTACTCCAGAAGTGGAGAATATATATTTGTTGGGTTTTGGTTTAACTAAAAGAAAAATTTAGAAAATTTTTTATTGTTAAAATGTTAAAATTTTAAAATATTTTTAATTTTTAAAAAATTAAATATAAATTTTTTTAAATTTTCATTAAATACACCAATGATCTTATAAAATTTTTCATTACTAGATTTTTAATATTTTAATAATAAAAAGTTATATATATATATTTTTTCATTAATTTCCCAGGAATACAAACCTTCCCTTAGAATCCAATCCTCCACAATTTGAAAAGAAAATGTTGAAAAAAAACAAAGAAGGTAATAATAATAATAATAACAACAACAACAATAATAATTAGGTGTTTTGTTAAAAATTTATTAAATAAGAAGAAATTAGGTGTATTGTTGGTTTAATTAAATTTTTTTTAAAAATATTTCATAATTATTTTTGTTAAATACTAATTTTTTTTAGAGTTAATTCTCTAGTGACACCATTGAAGTTACTTTACTGATTGTGTTTAATTTTAATTCATTTTTCAATATATATATACAGTAACGAAAAACCATAAAAAGATTCAATAGATAATGAACGAAAAATTCAAGTGAGTGGTAGTGGGTTACAAGAATTTTAACAAGAATATCTACAGTTTCCTAGCTAATGAAGGTGAATGTAGAGGAGAAGAGGTCATTGCTGAGATTATTGAATATAGTGCTTTATGAGTGCGAATTCAACAATACCAACTTGATGATAATAGAGATTGCGATGTATACGAGAAGAAAAATAATCTCATACTAGTTAGATAAATTATTAAAAATTTTAGATAATTCAGATTTAATTTAAATTATTAAATTAAGGTAAAAATTAATTTTAATGATATATTATTATTATTTTTAAAATTTTGTAATCTAAACTTTATATTTTTATTTTTATATTTTTCTTTCTAAACTTTCCATTTTATTCTTAAATTTTCATTGTGCACTAACAGGCCTCTTGTAGCTTCGCCCAACGTACCACCGGCCGACTTAGCAGAGTCGCCTCTCTTCTGCTTCTTCTCTCTCACTCGCACACCGGCGGCGCTGCTCCAATACGCGCACAAAAACCTCGGAAGCAGAGTCGCCTCTCTTCTGCTTCTTCTCTCTCGCTCGCACCACCGCAGATTCCTCCGCTTGAGATCAGACGGTGAGCTTCCTGCTCCTTACGCCGGAACATTGAGCCGCAGAGCGGAGGGAAGGGAAAGAATCGCCCCTTCTTCTTCCTCTCACTCTCGCGCGCACCGCCGCAGGTTCCTCCTCTTGAGATCAGACGGTGAGCTTCCTGCTCCGCTTGAGATCAGACTGTGAGATTCCTGCTCCGCTTGATATCAGACGGCAGCGCTTACCTGTCGCTAGTTTTTCTTCTCCTCCCTGTCTCACCTAGCGAATCCGACGTCGTTTCATCAATCCCGTACGTTGTCAGGGTTCTGATGAATTCTTATTTTTCGTCGTAAGTGCTTCTTTTGTTGCAGTGCTGGAACGAATTTGAAAAATAAACAAGGGAATGTCTTCATCCTGCCCTTTCTGCTACGTCGTTCTTCCCTATTCTGAATTGGAATGGTACTTCTTCTTTCGCTTCCCTTTTCTGTTCTCAACGTGTTGGACATTAGGGAAAATACCAGTAGGATTGAACAAAAATTGTTTGTATTTGGCTGTGTTTGTAATTGTTGTTGTTTCTCTCCAACAAAGGCATGTAAATGCTCATCTGGTGGAGGACGAGCTTGCAAGAGACATCGAGGTGACACAAAACATCGCATTCTCACCTTCAAGTCCTCCTATATCCTCGGTGCGTTCTCGAACCTTTTTTTAATTTTTTACGAAGTCCTTTTAATTTCAAAAGTGGATGGATTTCTTTTACTTGTGCCTTGGGCTATCTCATGTTGTTTTTCACCGAATAATATCTAGGATCTGCTGCTGCTGGACTCTGCAGGACCATCAGAAGCTCTGGAATGTAGAAGAGAGCAATCCTACCATGGCTCCATGAATTCTGAATTGAGATCACTTCAGGACAAGATCACTTTATTGGTTGGTTCTCAAACTAAAAGCCCATTTGTAAAAGTAGAAGGTGGACTAATGTCCTTACTGAAAAAGTGTTTAGAAATGGAAAACAACAATGCTATTAGCATATTAGCAGGATATATCGATCATTTTCAAACTTCAATATCAGAAGATTC
>JAMKPZ010003819.1:0-10546 GCA_024699675.1 Amphibolis antarctica | reverse complement strand
TAGCAAGTGTAGATACGAATTTGAGATTTTAGTAATGCATAGGGTGAATTACTGTCCTTAAGACAGTGTTTTGACGAACTTGTAAATTCTGTATTTTACGTTTTACTGATTGACATTGGAATTTATGAAAATTACTAGTTCCTTGTGGATCGACCCGTACTTGCATGTTACCTATAATGGGCACCGTGCGCTTGCGGAGTTTCTAAATTTTAAAATGAACGGGTGTTTATTTTGACAACAACTTAAATCCGTACACCTCTTCGGGACACGGATGGTTGGCCTGGGGGGGATTATGGAACCAATCCCTTGTTGTTGATAGCACGCCAACTAATGAGCCAGGAGGGTCTGCTCGAAATGTCCCGGTTGAGGTGGCAGGAAGGCGTTGGCCGCTCCTATGTCCTCGGTGTTCGAGGGGGTTGGTAGCACGGGTCGGTGCTATGTGTGGGAGCCGGCCTGTTACCTTCAGCTTCAGTAGCCGGAGAAGCCGACGGTGCAGGATGCACTGTGGCATTGTCGAATGCTACAACGGTGGACAGATTAGGCACCCTTGGTTAGTCTAGGGTTCCGGTAGGAACAATGACGGGCCTGGTGAAGTTCGTCCAAGTGACGATAGGCGGTGGTGGGCCGAAGATCATGGACAGCGGCGCAGAAGTTGCCACGGTGACGGAAGGGGATGATCCGGAAGCCGTAGCAGAACCGGTGGCCATGGCTCTTGCTTGTGAGCGAGTCAGGACAGGGGGAGCCAGCGGGGTCCGGAACCTGTAGGGCAGAGGTCCGGGAAGAGATGGTGCTCGGAGAATCGTAGAGGTTCGTAAAGATCTGTAGGGATACCAAAGAAGGGTGATACAGTTCAATGCATTTCAAAGCGGCTTCACTTAGCAAATGCGAAAAGTGTGTTAAAAATCCTAACGGAACAATAAAAGACTGACTATAAAAGAGTCGTACGAGCGAGAGTTTGAGCTACTTAATCGATAAAATGCAACGAGTGTCCCTAGCGGAGTCGCCAAAAATCTGTACCTTCTCTTTCATCCGACTATCACCCGGAAACCCATGGGTTTCCACCGGCCCCATCGGTAGATGGACCGAGGTACAAAGAATTGAAAGGTGTTTGTGTGAGCGCATCACCACGCGCGGTTGATGGCTCGTTGAACGGAGTCGCCACCTTATTTTTCGGTAGAAAATAAGGAAAACCGGATGGGAAAGTGTCCTTCCACCATCGAAACGATAAAACCACGAGAATCACGTAAAATTGTGTAACAATAGAGAACTGGATACGGGGCTCAGGGTACTGTTGGGGAAGGTGTTAGGCACCCCCAAATAGCCCGGGCGTTCCCAGCCTCTTTCTGACTCTAAAACGGAAAACATGATAGTCAACACGGCCACGTACGGCCTCACCTTGGAAACTGTCCTTCGTTGAACCAGCCAGCCGGTAGCTTGCCGGCTATTTCCCCCTTTTAGGTGCACCCATGGGGGTTTTTGGGGAAACGGGGGCCGGTTGCTTGAACCGGCCAGCCGGCAGCTTGCCGGCTGCTTCCCCCCTTCCATGCCACACATGGGGATTTTGGGGAAATGGGGGCCGGTGGCTTGCCGGCTGTTTCCCCCCTTCATGCGCACCCATGGGGGAAACGGGGGCCGATTCCTTGAACCGGCCAGCCGGCTGTTTCCCCCCTCCATGCGCACCCATGGGGATTTTGGGGAAACGGGGGATGATGGTTTGCCGACTGTTTCGCCACCCCTTTTTCTCTTGACATCTGTAAAAGCATGGGATTTAACGGAGGACTTATATTTTTTGGGGTATCGAGAGGGCAGGCTTACGCCTCCCGAAAAAAAACGTATGAGGACCGTCGGGTTTTACATGTTCGTACACCCGAACGGCCGCCGCCGGCATCCTTGCTGGTGGCGTCATCCTGGAAACTTTTTCGATGCATCGGGAGAGTAAACTTACGTCTCCCAAAAAAACCTACGGGGACCGTCAGGTTGTATGTGTTCGTACACCCGAACGGCCGCCGCCGGCATCCTTACCGGTGGCGTCATCTCGGAAACTTTTCCGGGGCATCGGGAGAGTAGACTTACGTCTCCCGTAAAAAATGTATGGGCACCATCGGGTTGTACGTGTTCGTACACCTGAACAGCCACCGCCGGCATCCTTGCCAGTGGCGTTGTCCCAGAAACCTTTCCAGGACCTCAAGAAGGATTCGTAGAGAGCGGATAAAAATTCGTAAAACCTCTATGAAACTTGGGGTTTCCACGTAAAAAGACCCGATAGAAGGGTCACGAGTGAACTGAGCGCGACAGGGCCCGGTGGATTAACCCGGCTAGGAGGTCGGCCGTCGGTAGCTTCGAACGTGTTTCCAAAGGAATGATACCCGGGTCCATCCTCTGGCCGTTCCCTTGCATAGGGAAGGCATTATGCGGTCGGGGCTCGATGAAACGTAGTAAAAACATACATAAAACGGCGAGGGTGGAAGGACTTACCAGTAGGGGGGTCATCGATGGGGATTAGAAGTCCTCGCTCTTGCATGGCGAAAAGGCATCAGGGCCCCGAGCTGCTTTCTTCCTTTGGAACCGGTGGACGGTCGTTTCTCCCGAAGGTGTCAGCCTTCTTCCCAGGAAATCCCGCCCTTCCAAAAATCCTTCGCTCTTCAAAGTTTCGCCCCTTCTCTCCAGAAAAATCTAGCTTGCTGAGTGGTGTAGGGGGCCGCCCTTTTTATAAGGGGTTGCCTTCCTTCTTTGGGGGCGCCCGAAGATGGAAGGTGGTGTAATTCCAACTTGATTACGCAGTCTGCGTAATTGGCGGATTTGCGAGATTTACGTGGTTAAATCTCATCGTATTTTCCTGATTGATTCGACTTGCCTTCTTGGGTAGCCAATCGGTAGCTGCTACGTGGCAGGTGGAAGCCGACTCCACCCCCCTAACATTTTACCAAATTTGGGTTTTTGGGGGTCCGAGTGCCGCTTCCTTGAAGCGGCTTGCCGGTGGCAAGCCGGCTCCATCCCCCCTTTAAGCATGGGGTCAACAGTAGTCCAATGTTTCGACCGGCTGTCTCCCCAGACCTTCGACTCTTTAGCCGAATGGTCCATAATGGTGACTGCCATGTCTTTCTCTCTCCCCTTTATCGCTAGATCCTGTGTGAATCCTCGCATTGGTTGATCTTCACTTTCTTTACTGAAAGGAATAGGACTGTTCCTCCTGATGCCCTAGAAAGTCTTCCAGGATGAGGCCATGTTTGGCTAGGTTAACTGTCGTCGTTTTCCGTTTTTAGAGTTGGAGAGAGGCCGGGATTACTCGAGCTGTCTGGGGGTGCCTAACACCTTCCCCAGCAGTACCTTCAGTCTCATATCTAGTTCTCTCATTTTTCACATAGTTTGACATGGTTTTATACCATTTCTATGGTTTTTACCATTTTAATGGTAGAAGGACACTTCCCCATCTGGTTTTCCTTATTTTCTACCCAAAAATAAGGTGGCGACTCCATTTAACGAGCCATCCGCCCCATGTGGCAATGCGCTCCCACAATCACGTTTTAGTGGATTGAGACCTGGAACACACACGAACATTTGGGGTGAACATTTTGGCTAGCTTTGCTGACCCTCTTCCTTTCCAATATGGACGAGGCAAGATGGCTAAAGAGTGGGACTTGCTTATCATGTGTGCATCGTGCGACATGTGAGTCATATGAGGGAATTCCCCGAGGAAAGGAGCATACCTGTTCGGACCTGACCTCTCGGTCAATCGGTGGAGAGTTGGATGGAGACGTCGATCGCTGGCTTGTCTGAAGGCAATGGCCATGATGAGCCCCGATTGGGTACATGACGTGCTTGTCACGTTTAGCCAGGGGGAGCTGGCCTCTTGGTCAGCTAGCGGGGTGTCGGTCTGAGACACTAGTGGCCGGCCTATCTGAAGGCGGTGGCCGTGATGAGACTCGATCTGGTATGTGACGTGCTTGTCACGTATGGCCACGGGGAGCTGGCCTCTCGGTTAGCTGGCAGGGTGTCGGTTTGAGACACCAGTGGCCGGCTTGTTTGAAGGTGGTGGCCATGATAAGCCTTGGTTGGGTACATGACATGCTTGTCACGTACAGCCACGAGGAGCTGGCCTCTCGGTCAGCTAGCGGGGTGTCGGTCTGAGACACCGGTGGCTGGCTTGTCTGAAGGCAGCGGCCACGATAAGCCCCGATTGGGTACATGACATGCTTGTCACGTACAGCCACGAGGAGCTGGCCTCTTAGTCAGCTGGCAGGGTGTCAGTCTGAGACATCGGTGGCCGGCCTGTCTGAAGGCGGCAACCATGATAAGCCCCGGTTGGGTACATGACGTGCTTGTCACGTATAGCCACAGGGAGCTAGCCTCTCAATCAGCTGGCAGGGTGTTAGTTTGAGACACTAGTGGTCGACCTGTTTGAAGGCGGCAACCATGATGAGCCCCGATCGCGTACGCGACAAGCTGGCCACGTACAGCCATGTGGAGCTAGTCAACTTGCTAGGATCTGGCCTGTTGAGTTTTACCATCGGTGAAACGGGACCGAGGGGCAGAATAGCTCTGCCTGGCCACCCCGCGAAGGTGAGCATGTGGGCTTAGTTGGGGTTTTTGGGAGCCAGCTGTCGGATTTTTCTACTGGTTTGCTAGCGGCTAGTCGGCTGGTCTCCCGTTCCTTTGGTTCAAATATGGGTTTTAGGGGAGCCGACTGCCGGGTTTTTCTACTGGCTTGCTAGTGGCAGGCCGGTTGGTCCCTCATCCCTTTGGTTCAAATAGGGGTTTTAGGGGAGCCGGCTACCGGGTCTTTCTACCGGCTTGTCGATGGCTGGCCGGCTGTTCCCCCTGTCCCTTTGGTTCAAATAGGGGTTTTTGCAGAGCCGGTTGCCAGTTTTTTCTACCGGCTTGCCGGCGGCAGGCTAGGTGGTCCCCCGTCCCTTTGGTTCAAATAGGGGTTTTAGGGTAGCCGGCTGTCGAGTCTTTCTACTAGCTTGCTGGCAGCAGGCCAGCTATTCCCCCCATCCCTTTGGTTCAAATAGGGGTTTTGTGGGGAGTCGGCTGTCGGTTTTTTCTACTGGCTTGTCGGCGGCAGGTCGGCTGGTCCCCCGTCCCTTTGGTTCAAATAGGGGTTTTAGGGGAGTCGGCTGTCGGGTCTTTCTACCGGCTTGCTGGCGGCAGGTCGGTTGCTTCCCCACTCCTTGGTTCAAGCATGGGGGTCAACATGGCCATATTTCTTAGTTCCTCTAATTCTACAAATTGCACTTGTCTATTACTACCTGCTATTTTTATACTTAAGTTTAGTTACTTAAGTGCCCATAACGCTTTATCTTCTAATTCCACAAGTAAATGACAAGCCTTGCCATATACTAATTTATATGGAGTTGTCCCTAATATTGTTTTATAAGTTGTTCTATATGCCCAAAGAGAATCATGTAGCTTATCAGACCAATCTCTCCTACTAGTGTTTACTACTTTTTCTGTGATTCCTTTAATTTTCTTGTTAGCACTTTCAACTTGTCCACTGGTTTGAGGATGGTAAGGGGTAGCTAACCTATGTAACACTCCATATCTTTTCAATAACTTTTCAAAGTTTTTGTTATAGAAATGAGTTCCCCTATCATTGATAATTTCTCTTGGAATACCAAATCGAGACATTATGTTGGATTTTAAGAATCTCATCACTATTATAGAGTCATTAGCTTTAGTAGGAATTGCCTCTATCCACTTGGTTACATATTCTACTACTAGGAGGATATAAACAAAACCATTTGAATTTGGAAAAGGTCCCATGAAATCTATACCCCAGACATCAGAAACCTCTACTTCTTGGATAGGATTTAATGGCATCATATTTCATTTTGTAATTCTTCCTACTTTTTGGCATTAAGCACAATTTTTACAACATTCCTATGCATCTTTAAATAATGTTGGCCAATATAGGCCACTATGAAGCACTTTTAAAGCAGTCTTTTTAGCTCCAAAATGTCCTCCAGCAAGTTATCATGACAAAATGACAACACTGATTGAATTTCAGCTTCTAGGATACATCTCCTTACAATTTGGTCAAGGCATTGCTTAAATAGGTAAGGATCATCCAGAAAGAAATTTTTATCCCTTGAATAGAACATTTTCTTATCTAAATTGAACCAATCATGAAGTACTAAACCCGTAGCCAAATAATTAACAATATCTGCATACCATGGGTAGGGATTTAGCATAAACAATTGCTCATCTGGAAATGCATCATCTATTGGTGGATCAACTAGGAATGAAGCATCTAATCTTGACATATGGTCTACCATAGTGTTTTCACAACCTTTCTTATCCTTAATTTCCAAGTCAAACTCTTGCAATAGAAAAATCCATCTTATAAGCCTTGGTTTAGCATCTTTTTTAACTAACAAATACTTAAGTGCTAAGTGATCAATGTAGATGATAGTGACTGCCTATTAGATTTGACCTAAACTTTTCTAAGGCAAAAATCACTACTAGAAATTCTTTTTCAGTTACACTGTAATTGATTTGTGTTTCGTTCAATGTCTTGCTAGCATAATATATTACTCTTGGTAGTTTGTCTAATTTTTGACCCAAAACCGCACCTAATGCATAGTCTGATGCATCACACATTAATTCAAAAGGTTGAGACCAATCAGATGCATAGACTATAAGTGAAGTGGTCAAGGCTTCTAGTACTTTCTGTAAATTAATTAAACATTTTTCAAATGAGTCCCCATATATAGAAAATTCATCCATAAATACTTCTAAAAATTCATCTATAAAATCAATGAAGATGCCTATCATACACCTTTGAAATGTAGCAAGTCCATTGCATAGACCAAACGGCATATGACTAAAGGCAAATGTTCCAAAAGGACATGTAAAAGTTGTTTTCTCTTGATCCTCAAGTGAAATAGGGATTTGATTATAACCTGAATAGCCATCTAGGAAACAATAATACTCATGCCCTGCCAATTTTTCTAACATTTGATCTATAAAAGGCAAAGGAAAGTGATCCTTCCTAGTTGTTGCATTCAGTCTTCTATAATGTATACAAACCCTCCAACCAGTTTGAACTCTAGTTGGAACTAATTCCTTGTTATCGTTTTCCACAACTGTTATCCCAAATTTTTCTAGTACTACCTGAACTAGACTCACCCAAGAACTATCAGATATTGGATAAATTATGTCATTGTCTAACCATTTCAGAATTTCCTTTTTAACAACCTCTTTAATATTCGAATTTAATCTTCTCTGTGGTTGCCTAACAGGTTTAATTTCAGATTCCAGATTAATCCTATGTTGTCAAATAGTTGAACTTATACCTTTTGTCTAACATCTGCCATCCTATTGCTCCCTTATGCTTTCTCAACATTTTTAAAAGATTTTCTATTTGTATTGATGTTAAATCAGAAGCAATAATGATGGGTAGATACTCATTGTTCTCCAAAAATGCATAGTTTAAATTTTCTGGATGTGGTTTCAGCTCAAGCATCAGGTATTCTGAAGTTAATGATTTTTTATCTTTTTCAAATTGTTCTTCATTTGCATCCATATTCTCAATTTGCTTAGAGATTTCCTCTTTCAACATTTCTTCATTTGATTTTACACATTTTTCAACATGATCTAATTCCTCTACATTTAAGTCCTCATCTATTTTAAAAGTTTCGATTAGATTAACCTTAAAATGTTTAAATTGAAGCTCTTTAAAATTCTTCTTAACCCCACTGAAAATATTCGGTTCTAATTTTTGATCACCCCAAGCTAATTCCATCCAACCATTTCTACAACTTATGCAAGCATCGGCTGTAGCTAAAAATGGTCTTCCCAAAATTATTATAGCTTGATCTTGAGTTATACTTGAAGTTTTTGTTTGCATTACAGTAAAATCAATAGGGTAGATAAACTCCCCAACCCTTACCAAAATGTTTTCCACTTTTCCTAACGGTATTCTTATGGATTTATCTGCTAGCTAAATCACTGTTCTTGTAGGTTTGATATTATCCAATTTTAACTCCTCATAAACAGAACTAGGCATGACATTAATTCCAGCTCCTAAGTCTATTAACACTGTATTAAAATAACAGTCCCCTATATAGCAGGAAATAATAGGAGTTCCTAGATTGTTTAATTTTTTAGGTATAGGATTAATTAACATGGAGCTTACCTCTTTATCTTAAAATTCCTTTTTTAAGATTTTCTTCCTTCTATTCTTGGTACAAAGAGTTTTAAGATATTTGGCATAAGAAGTAACTTGTCTAATAATTTTCAATAATGGTATATTGACTTTAACTTGTTCAAATATTTTACTGATTTGTTACATTTCTTGATCCTTAACATTTCTCATCCTATGTGGAAATGGAAAGTGCATTTTGTTTGTTAAATTATCTTCATTTATAACATCTTTCTTTTTGATCTCATTACTATTTTCATATTCTATACTATTTTGAGATTCTGCATTATCCTCTAACTCAGCATCAGCCTTGTCTTCTGGACTAGATTTTCTTTAATTTCCTCTTTCTTTGTAAAATTGTCAGTAATTTTTTCTTCTTTATCATCCTCTTTTGGACCTTCATAAGTGACACTAGATCTTAATATTATACTTACATCTTTTGATTCTTCTTTTGATACATTGTCTATTATAGGAGCATTAAAATCTTCTTCTGAGTTAAGTGTGGCTAACACCTCAGATGACTATTCTATATTTTTGGAAATAGGGTCGTTCATAACCTCAGATGGTCCAACTGAATAGTCCCTTACCAAATAATCAAGTAATTCATACCCTTCCCAGATTTGATCTTTTTCCTTAGTATTTTCAGTTTCTGCAGTTCTTTAGAACTGATTTGGTGTGAATGTTGCACAAGTATCTATAGGTTCCTGCTAGAAACTTTCATCTTGTTCAAATAAATTGGAGTTCTTTATAAATAAGTCAATGTATCTTTGAATTTCATCTAACTTCTCCATATGATTAAATGTAGTTAAATCATTATATTGATTTTCTTCCATTACCTCAAATGGTTGTATATTCTTCTTTGTGTATGAAATGTTTTCCAATGAATTCACCTCTAGATAATTTTGATTTCCATTTGAGTTCACCCAATTAAAATCATTGTTTTCATATTCATTAAACATTTCACTATCTTTCATTTTCTGTATTGATTCATCATATCTATTCAGCAATTTTTCAAATTCTTGTGATATTCTTTGCTTACTATAATTCTGATCAATTCCAGTATTAATTGGTAAATTATCTCCAAGATTTGATATGCCTGTATCAATACTTTGAACACCTAGATCATCTTGTAAGATTGACCAATTTGAATAATTTTCATTTTGTAATTCATTTAGTCTATTATACTCTTCAGTATTTCATATTGTTTCATCTAGTTTATCCTTTAATTGCTGGATTTGTAGTGATGTATTTGATTGGTAATTTTGATTTTCGTTCATATAATTATACTTTGAATAATAATTCTACATTCCTGAATTGTCATTATAGTCCCACAAATTAGAATTGTCATTCCAATTATAATTATTTTGAGAATTAACATTAAGTCCTTCTAAATCATGCTCTGAAGAGTACTCATTAAACTCCATAGGTAAATAATCTCTTCTAACATAATTAGAATAATTATAATCCTCATAACTAGTCCCTGGAACAATCCCAAAATCACCCGATACGAGTTATATGAGTCCATTATGTAATTTAGAATTTAAATACAAAACTCTACTCTGGAATAGCAATAAGACTATGAAATAGAATTTAACAGTAGCAATGCACATAAATCATATTGCAGCCCTAGCTAATACCAAAATAGCAAAAAGCAACACCAATTGCAAGAAATTAAGCAATCCCAGCAATGGCGCCAAAAACTTGTTACCTCACAACTGACACTTGTAATTCTTTTCGTATATAAGTTGTGTGTGCGAAATAATTTCAATTCACCGCAATCTCTTTGTCTTTAATTCTAGTCCACCAGGTCGTCAATCTAGTAGGCCTTCCTTTCGACCTTATAGTGAGATTTTGGGGCATCAATCCCAATTACATTGAGGAATAGAGGAAGAAGTAGCCGGCATCAAGAGTCTCTCCTTCAAGGATATCCTCTAGTTGAGAAAAGAATAGCAAATACACTATACGAATGGTTGGAGAAGAGGAGGTCGTCAATCTCCTCTCGGAAGACATGAGTGGGTGGAGGATGGAAGATGGAGAAGATGGAAAATGCTTTGTATATGGCGGATGAAGGAAGAAGAGGGGGGGCTTAGTTTCAAGGCTACGAGATTGTTTTATAGATGGGAGGTGTACGGGTTTAAGTTGTTGTCAAAATAAATGCCCGTTCATTTTAAAATTTATAAACTCCCCAAGCGCACGGTGCCCATTATAGGTAACATGCAAGTACAGGTCGATCCACAAGGAACTAGTAATTTTCATAAATTCCAATATCAATCAACAAAACGCAAAATACAGAATTTACAAGTTTGTCAAAACACTGTCTTCAGGATAGTAATTCACCCTATGCATTACTAAAATCTCAAATTCGTATCTACACTTGCTAAAAAAATCAATGAATGAAATAAT
>JAMKPZ010003818.1:0-10590 GCA_024699675.1 Amphibolis antarctica | reverse complement strand
CCCTCTTGGTACACCAGCCGCGACAACGTCGGGTTATTTTACTTGCCAACAGCATGTGGGGAGGGCTAGTAGCATTCTTTTATTCAGTTTTCTTATCTTCTATTTTGTAATAGAGAATAACAAGAAAAAAAAAAGAGAAGAAGAAAAGTTAGTGGCTAGAATACTTCTTCAACAAAAAGAAAAGAGAAAAAAAAAAAAAGAAAAAAAAAAAGAAAAGGAAAAGTTACTTGTTGCTGAGTCCAGAAAGCACATGGACTCCTGTGTAAGGGAAGGGTAGATCTTAGGATTCCACCGTCTGTTGGCAGTCCAATACCCGGCTTGTCACGATTGACCAAGTGTCCCCTTCTTTCAGGGCTTGGCAACCCATCGAAGTCTGCCAATACAACTAGGTGCCGAAACCCATTTGCTGACACCCACTTCTCTCTTTTTCTCTTACCCTAGGGCATGACATCCCAGCTAAGTCGTCAACATTGGGCTTGGCATCCCACTAAAAGTCGCTTCCACCCTCGGGTTCCGATGCCCACATTTCTGGAACCCGCATCATTCTATCCATCATTTCTACAACCCCAGAGTGAACTAGTGAGGATGAATCAACATGACTATGGGCAAAAGGACAGCTCTCGGATCTCTCCCCTCGACCCATCTATGTCGCCTATGGGTCGCTTCTGCTAGACAAGGGAACTACGTTTCCAAACTCACATGCGTGAATGTCCAAGCAATTATCTCTTGACGTGAGGTGAGCCACCTTTCATTCCCTTGCAGGTCCAGATAACACAATTGGGTCGAAACAGCTATGTTGACCCCATGCTTAAAAAAAGGGGGGGTGGAGCCAGCTTGCCGCCGGCAAGCCGCTTCAAGGAAGTGGCACCCGGACCCCAGAAACCCACATTTGGTAAAAAGTTAGGGGGGTGGAGCCGGCTTGCCGCTTCAAGGAAGCGGCACCCAGACCCCAGAAATCCACATTTGGTAAAAAGTTAGGGGGGTGGAGTCGGCTTGCCGCCGGCAAGCCGCTTCAAGGAAGTGGCACCCAGATCCCCAAAAACCCACATTTCGTGAAAATGATCGGGGGAACAGCCGGCTTCCGCCTGCCACGTAGCGGCTGCCGGTTGGCTACCCAAGAAGGTAAGCCAAATCAATCAGGAAAATACGATGAGATTTAATCACATAAATCTCACAAATCTGCCAATTACGTGGACCGCGTAATCAAGCCGGAATCACGCCGCCTTCCATCTTCGGGTGCCCCCAAAGAAGGAAGGCAACCCCTTATAAAAAGGGCGGCCCCCCAACACCACCGGGCAGGCCAAAAATTGCTGGGAAGAGGCTGGATTTTCAGAGAGAGAGGCTTGGATTTCCAGGAAGGAGAGGCTGAAAATTCTAGGAAGGAGAGGCTTGAATTTCCGGAACGAGGACTTCCTATCCCCGACGACGCTTTTTCGCCGGGGCTCCGATGCCCTTTCGCCGTGCCGGAGCGAGGACTTCCGATCCTCGTCGATGACGACGCCCATACAGGTAGGCCCTTCCATCCTCGTCGTTTTACGTATGCTTTTTACTACATTTTTTCGAGCCCCAACCGCATAACGCCTTCCCTGTGCAAGGGGACGGCTAGGGGACGGACGCGGATATCATTCCTTCGGAAACACGTCCGAAGGTACTGGGAGCTGCCCTCCTAGCCGGGTTAATCTACTCGGCCCGGTCGTGCTCAGTTTACACGCGACCCTTCTATTGGGTTTTTTTACGCGGAAACTCAAAAGTTTTCCAATAAGCTTTACAAGTTTTTATCCGATCCCCGCATGTCTTTTTCGGGATCCCGAAAAAATTCCCAGGATGACGCCGTCGACAAGGAAGCCGGTAGTGGCCGTTCGGGTGTACAAACACGTACAACCCGACGGTGCCCGTTTCTTTCCCGAGAGGTGTAAGTCTACCCTCTCGATCCCCCGAAAAGATTCCCGGGATGACGCCGCCGGCAAGGAAGCTGGTGGTGGCCGTTTGGGTGTACGATCCGACGGTTTCCATTTTTTTTTCGAAAAACGTAAGTCGCCGGCAGGCCGGTTCAAAAACCGGTTGCACAAAAAGAAAGCTGAAACGATTCCTGACAACTTTTAAAAGGTACGGTCAAGGCACGATAACCGAGAAAGTTGCACCGAAATTGAAAAAGACAAACGAAAATTGAGAAAAGTACATAAGCATGCGAGGCTTCATCTGATTGCCGCCTCCTGCTAGGCGGAAACCGCGTGAACAGCCGGCTCGAAGGTAAAATCACAAAAGTACGACGTGACCATTCACTATGTCCGTTGGAGCTTTTTTCAATTGTCACCAGCCGGTTGCCGCCTCCTGC
Source organism: Amphibolis antarctica (assembly GCA_024699675.1). Lineage (NCBI taxonomy): Eukaryota > Viridiplantae > Streptophyta > Magnoliopsida > Alismatales > Cymodoceaceae > Amphibolis > Amphibolis antarctica. The sequence continues at coordinate 8,255 of JAMKPZ010003818.1, read as the reverse complement.
TAAGCGGCAACTGTGTGAACAGCCGGCTCGAAGGTAAAATCACAAAGTACGACGTGACCATTCACTGTGTCCATTGCAGCTTTTTTCAATTGTCACCAGCCGGTTGCAGCCTCCCGCTAGGCGGCAACCACGTGAATAGCCGGCTCGAAAGTAAAATCGTAAAGGTACGACATGACCGCTATGACAGTGGCAGCTTTTGAAAAAGCAACATACCACATCCTCATCCGGTTGCCGCCTCCCACGAGGCGGCAACCACGTAACCAACCGGACGAAAAGTAATGTCACAAAAAGCATGATGTGACTATTCACAACAACTTTTAGAAAAGAAACACGTGAAGCCTTCACATCACATCCCAGTGGCCGGCTCCCATAAGGTGGTTGCCGCATGGTCAGCTGTTCAAGATCTAAGACATGGAGAGATACGGCCCAACCTTCAGGCATGACACACGAACACTTTCCACCATGTTGCCCGGTCACCGGCACCCACAAGGTGGCTGCCGCACACCCAACTGGCTAGCAATATGGCATCCCCGGGTCAAGTGACTGAGGGTGTAAGCCCGATTCTATTGTCTGACCTACAATAGATAATTCACGAAAGTGTGAAATCTCGCAAAACCTACCGTCTACGCATGGAGGGTGTACCCTCTGTTTCATCCGGCTATCACCCGGAAGCCCATGGGTTTCCGCCGGCCCCGCCGGTAGATGGACCGAAGTACAGAGAATTGAAAGGTGTTTGTGTGAGCGCATCACCACGTGCAGTTGATGGCTCATTGAACGGAGTCGCCACCTTATTTTTGGGTAGAAAACAAGGAAAACCGGATGGGAAAGTGTCCTTCCACCATCGAAATGATAAAACTACAGGATTTATGTAAACTCGTGTAACATGAGAGAACTAGATACGGGGCTCAGGGTACTTTTGGGGAAGGTGTTAGGCACCCCCAGACAGCCCAGGCATTCCCGGCCTCTCACCGGCTCTAAAACGAAAAACATGATAGTCAATCCGGCCACGTATGGCCTCACCTTGGAAGACTATCCAGGGTGTTTAGAGGAATAACCATATCCCTTCCAATGAAAATAAATGGGAATCAAGTAAACAGATGGGAATTGAACAAAACAGGGATCCATATTGGATCCGGTGGTGAATAGGGCAGAAAAGGAAGGGTTTTTGGGGAGCCGGCAGCCGGCTACTTGTACCGGTTGACCGGCGGCTGGTTGGCTGCCTTCCCCACCCATTTGCGTAGCCATGGGGTCTTGGGGAAACGGGGGTCGGTTCCTTGAACCGGCCAATCGGTGACTTGCCGGCTGTTTCCCCCTTTCATACGTACCCATGGGGATTTGGGGAAATGGGGGCCGGTTCTTTGAACCGACTAGCCGGCGACATGCCGGCTATTTCCCTCTTTCATTTGCACCCATGGGGGTTTTGGGGAAGCGGCGGTCGGCTCCTTGAACCGTCCTGCTGGCGGCTAGCAAGCTGCTTCCCCCTTTTATGTGCACCCATTGGGGTTTTTTTGGGGAAACGGGGGCCGGTTCCTTGAACCGGCCAGCCGATGGCTTGCCAGCTGTTTCCCACTTCCTTTTTGCACCCATGGGAGTTTTGGGGAAGCGGCGGCCGGTTCCTTGAACCGGCCTGCCGGTGGCTAGCCAGCTGCTTCACCCTTTCATTTTGCACCCATGGGGGTTTTGGGGAAGCGGCGGCCGGTTCCTTGAACCGGCCTGCCGGCGGCTAGTCGGCTGCTTCACCCCTTCATTTTGCACCATGGGGATTTTGGGGAAGCGGCGGCCGGTTCCTTGAACCGGCCTGCCGGCGGCTAGCCGGCTACTTCACCCCTTCATTTTGCACCCTTGGGGGGGTTTTGGGGAAGCGGTAGCCGGTTCCTTGAACCGGCCTACCGGCGGCAAGCCGGCTGCTTCCCCCATCCCTTTGCACCCATGGGGGTGTTTTGGGGAAGCAGCGACCGGTTCCTCGAACCGGCCTGCCAGCGGCTAACGTTTTTCCGAAAAAAAATAGAAACCGTCGGATTGTACATTTCGTACACCCGAACGGCCACCACCGGCTTCCTTGCTGGTGGCGTCACCCCAGGAATCTTTTTGGGGCATCGAGACGGTAGACTTACGCCTCCCGGGAAAGAAACGGGCACCGTCGGGATGTACGTGTTTGTAAACCCGAACGGCCACCGCCGGCTTCTTTGCCGATGGTGTCATCCTAGGAATTTTTTCGGGATCCCGAAAAAGACATGTGGGGATCGGATAAACTTGTAAAGCTTGTTGGGAAACTTTTGAGTTTCCACGTAAAAAGACTTGACAAAAGGGTCGCACGTAAACTGAGCACGACCGGGCCGGGTTGATTAACCCAGCCAGGAGGGCGGCCCCCGATACCTTCAAATGTGTTTCCGAAGGAATGATATCTGGGTCTGTCCCCCAGCTGTCCCCTTGCACAGGGAAGGCGTTATGCGGTCGAGACTCGATAAAACATAGTAAAAAGCATTCGTAAAACGGCGAGGATGGAAGGGCCTACCTGTAGGGTGGCATCGTCGTCGACGGGGATCGGAAGTCCTCGCTCCGGCACGGCGAAAAGGCATCGGGGATTGGAAGTCTTCGCTCCGGAAATTAAAGCCTCTCCGTCCCGGAATTTTCAGCCTCTCCTTCCCAGAAATCCAAGCCTCTCTCTCCGAAAATCCAGCCTCTTCCCAGCAACTTTTTTAGCCTTCTCGGTGGTGTAGGGGGCCACCCTTTTTATAAGGGGTTTCCTTCCTTCTTTGGGGGCACCCGAAGATGGAAGGCGGCGTGATTCCGGCTTGATTACGCGGTCCGCGTATTTGGCAGATTTGCGAGATTTACGTGATTAAATCTCGTCGTATTTTCCTGATTGATTCGGCTTGCCTTCTTGGGTAGCCAACCGGCAGCCGCTACGTGGCAGGCAGAAGCTTGCTGTTCCCCCGATCATTTTCACCAAATGTGGGTTTTTTAGGGTCCGGGTGCCGCTTCCTTGAAGTGGCTTGCCAGCGGCAAATCGGCTCCACCCCCCCTAACTTTGTACCCAATGTGGGTTTTTGGGGTCAGGGTACCGCTTCCTTGAAGCAGCTTGCCGGCAGCAAGCCGGCTCCACCCCCTTAACTTTTTATCAGATGTGGGTTTTTTGGGGGTCGGGTACCGCTTCCTTGAAGCAGCTTGCCGGTGGCAAGCCGACTCCACCCCTCCCCCCCTTTTTTTTTAAGCATGGGGTCAACAGAATGCCCCTCCCTAGGTGAGGTTGTATGACTTTTGATGAAGGAAACTGACATCCTAGGGTTGAATGACCCTCCATGCGCAGACGGTAGGTTCTACGATACTTCACGCTTTCGTGAATTATCTATTGTATGTCAGACAATAGAATCGAGCTTACACCCTCGATCACTTGACCAAGGGATGCTGTATTGCTAGCCGGTTGGTTGCGCGGCAGCCACCTTGTTGGTGCCGGTGATCAGGTAACAAGGTGGAAATTGTTCGTGTGTCGTGCCCGAAGGTTGGGCCGTACCTCTCCACATCTTAGATCTTGAACGGCTGACCATGTGGCAACCACCTTGTGGGGGCCGACCACCGGGATGTGATGTGAAGGCTTCACGTGTTTCTTTTCTAAAAGTTGTCGTGAATAGCCACATCATGCTTTTTGTGACGTTACTTTTCATTCGGTTGGTTACGTGGTTGCCACCTTATATGAGGCGGCAACATGCTGAGGATGTGGTACATTACTTTTCAAAAGCTGCCACTATCATAGTGCTCATGTCGTACCTTTACGATTTTACTTTCAAGTTGGCTATTCACGCGGTTGCCACCTAGCAGGAGGCGGCAACCGGCTGGTGACAATTGAAAAAAGAAGCTGCAACGGACACAGTGAATGGTCACATCATACTTTTTGTGATTTTACCCTCGAGCCGGCTGTTCACACAGTTGCTGCCTAGTAGGAGGCGGCAACTGGCTGGTGATAATTGAAAAAAGCTACAACGGACACAGTGAATGGTCACGTTGCACTTTTGTGATTTTACCTTCGAGCCAGTTGTTCACACGGTTTCCGTTTAACAGGAGGCGGCAACCGGATGAAGGCCTCGCATGCTTATGTACTTTTCTCAATTTTTTCAGTTTCCGTGCAACTTTCTCAGTTATCGTGCCTTGATCGTACCTTTTAAAAATTTGTCAGGAATCGTTTTAGCTTTCTTGATTTTTGTGCAACCGATTTTTGAACCAGTTGCTGCTTCTAAACACGTGGAATCCAGGTAACCCATTTTCCTATAAATAGAGGGGGGGTCGTTGGAGATTTTCTCATCCCTCCCTCTCATTTTCACTTCTCCCTTGAGCTTTCGTTTGGATTTCCTTCCATCTCTCCTTAATTTCTTTCCTTGAGTTTTAATCACCATGCCTCGCACAAAAAATGTTATGGGGCATGTCTGACAATCCGCTTCTGGGTCTGCACGATGATGGTTCGATCTTCTTTCGGCGACTTTGAGGAACATGCCGGCGGAGGAGCTCAACTGTCCTAAACGAGCCGAGTCGGCCCGCTTGGCCGTTTTCTTTGAATTAACTCATAATGGCTACGACGCTACTTCGGCCGAGGCCATGTCTCACTAATGGTTGGGAGAACGGCGATGGAGCTCTGGTGCTTCCAGCTCACGTGTGCCAATGGAAGGCGAGGCTTCTGCGGAGACTCCCCTTCAAAGCTCGCGGCGCCGGACACGTCGCAAGGCCACCGTGGACTGGCAACAGCGTCTTGCCGGAACTCCATCTGGGCCGTTTGAGATTCCTGATGATGTGGCGTCGGAGGCGGGATCGGTCCGGCTGGCGCTCCCTTGGTATCGAACTCCGATGGGTTCCGAGGAGGTGGCGGCTGACGGCGTGGCTCCCCCAGAAACCGATCAGGATTTGGCGTCCCCCGTCGATGGCCGCTTGGCTGTCAAGACGGCATTACATGGGAGGCCAGCCAAGTTCGACTGATTGCCGGAGGTGGAGTAGCTGTTTGCCAATCAAGGCTTGCTTCCTTTCGTCCGGGACTTCCGCCGGGTCGAGACCATCCCCGACTTGGTGGTTGAGATGTACTCCAACCTATCGGAGGTGGAGTCGTGACTTTATCTAAGCCTTCGGTCGGGGGCGATAGAATTCTCCGACGTGCTTCTGTTCGTGGTGATGGGACTCCGCTTCACCGGTATGGACATTTTCTCCACCTTGTCGAACCTTCCTTGGAGCATCAGCGACATCAATGCGGCAGTTGCCGCGGATGCCGATTTTGACCAGCGGATCATTAAGGCTCGGGACCTGAACCCGATTGCCCACCTCGTCTCCTTTGTCCTTAACAACACAATCCTCCCGAAAGGGGGCCATTGGGATGAAGTTAGCGTGGCGACTTACCTCGCGACTTTCACGGTGGTAACGGGTTGCCAGGTGAACTGGGTGGCGACGGTTCGGCGCCAGATGCATGGCGTGATTCTCCCGGTCCGGCGGCCTCCCAGCCAGTTGCTCTTCGGGGAGGCGATGGTGGAGCTGGCCCACTTCCTTCGCATCTCAACCGGAGGCCGGTAGAGGGTTCCGCTCCAAACCCGGCCCATTTCCTCAGTCGACTTGGGTCGGTATGAGAGGCTTGCCTCTAAGCGGTCCAGCTCGTCATCTGGCGGGTGGTAAATTGGGCACCGTCCTCCTGCTCCTGCTTCTGCTTCATGGTCTACCGGTGGAACTTCTCAAAACCCAGATTATGCCAAGGATTTGTGCGCATCGCTGGACCGTCTCTATGCTCGGGACGAAGTGATCATCCGACTGTTGAGCAGAGAAGATCGGTTGATCCGGCTAGTCGACCGGATAGAGCGGGGGGAGCGGGCTCGTGACCTGCAGAGACGGGAGTGCCAGAGAACTGACCCTCGAAGATTTGAGCCCTGGAGGTTCGAACCCTTAGAGTCTTCTGAGGAGGAGTAGTCTATTTGTACCCCGCCCTTTGTAAATGATGAATAATATCTTGACTTTAATGGAAGCTTCTCCATAACTTTCTTCTCGAATGTTCTTCTGAGTTTGTGGGCGAGATTCGGAGTAACGACTCTAAGACCGCGTTCGTGCCATGTTGAGAATTTTGGGGAAGTTGGTAGCCGAGTTATCTTACCGGCTTGCCAGACCGGCGGCTAGTCGGCTTCCTTCCAGAATTATTTGTGCAGCCATGGGGTTTTGGGGAAATGGGGGCCAGTTGCTTGAACCAGCCAGCCAGCGGCTTGCCGGCTGTTTCCCCCTTCCATGTGCAATCATGCACGTTTTGGGGGAAACGGGGACCGATTCTTCGAACCGGCCAGCCGGCGGCTTGCCGGCTGTTTCCCCCTTCTATGTGCACCCACGAGGGGTTTTGGGGAAACGGGTGCCGGTTCTTTGAACCGGCCAGCCGGTGGCTTGCCGGCTGTTTCCCCCTTCCATGTGCACCCATGGGGGTTTTGGGGAAGCGGCGGTCGGCTCCTTGAACCGGCCTGCCGGCGGCTAGCCGGCTGCTTCCCCCTTCTATGTGCACCCATGGGGGTTTTGGGGAAGCGGCAGTTGGCTCCTTGAACCAGCCTACCGGCAGCTAGCCGGCTACTCCCCCCTTCTATGTGCACCCATTGGGGTTTTTGGGGAAACGGGGGCCAGTTCCTTGAACCGGCCAACCAGCAGCTTGCCGGCTGTTTCCCCCTTCCATGTGCACCCACGGGGGGTTTTGGGGAAGCGGCGGCCAGTTCCTTGAACTGGCCAGCCGGCGGCTTGCCGGCTGTTTCCCCCCTTCCATGTGCACCCATGGGAGGTTTTGGGGAAACGGGGGCCGGTTCCTTGAACTGGCCAGCCGACGGCTTGCCGGCTATTTGCCCCCTTCCATGTGCACCCATGGGGGGTTTCGAGGGTGCCGGCAACGAGTTTCCTTACCAGTTTGCTGGTGGCGGGCCGGATACACACCTGACCCATACATCTAAGTATGCTGAGGAGTTAATCGTTCCTGGGTACTGGTGGCGGTGGCCGGTCATTTTACCAGGCAACTGGCTGATTTTTCTGCGCATTGTCTCGTCTTGCGCAGGTTGTGGTCTAGGCGTCCAATGGTCTGAGCTGTTGTGCATGGGCTAGCTTTCCTCCCCTTCGCTTGGGACAGTTGATGTAATGACTTGGGTTGTGTTGAGGAGTCGAACATCCTCGGGTAATGGTGACGGTGGCCAGCTGATCTTACCTGGCAACCGGTTATTTCGCCTACATGCTTGATTATCCGTTAGTTCCGAAGGTGGGGAAGGAGTGTTGTCCCTTCCCCTCATACATGAATATCTGTGCCGTGTTGTGTAGAAAGGTTGGGAGGTTTTCTGGTGACCCTTTTTCTGGCATTTCGTTTTGTTGCTTCTGTATAGGGGTTTTCAAGCGGGTGCCCGTGACGGAGTTTGCGCAAGGTAGCTGTTCTGACCCAATCGTGCTATCTGGACCTGCAGGGGAATGAAAGGTGGCTCACCTTACGTCAAGAGATAACTGCTTGGACGTTCACGCATGTGAGTTTGGAAACGTAGTTCCCTTGTCCAGCAGAAGCGACCCTTAGGCGACAAAGACAGGTCGAGAGGAGAGATCCGAGAGCTATCCTTCTGCCCATAGTCATGCTGATTCATCCTCACTAGTTCGCTCTGGGGTCGTAGAAATGATGGATAGAATCATGCGGGTTCTGGAAATGTGGGCATCGGAACCCTGGGGTGGAAGCAACTTTCAGCGAGATGCCAAGCCCAGTGTTGACGACTTAGCTAGGATGTCAAGCCCTAGGATAAGAGAAAAAAGAGAAGTGGGTGTCGACAAATGGGTTCTAGCACCCGGTTGTGTTGGCGAACTTTGATGGGTTGCCAAGCCCTGAAAGAAGGGGACACTTGGTCAATCGCGTCAAGTTGGATATTGGACTGCCAACAGACGGCGGAAGCTTAGGATCTACCCTTCCCTTACACAAGAGTCCATATGCTTTCAAGACTTAGCAACAAGTAACTTTTCCTTTTCTTTTCTTTTTCTCTCTTTATTTTTTCCTTTTTCTTTTTTTTTTCTTTCCTTTCTCTTTTTTTTTTTTTTTTCTCTTTTTTTTTCTGTTGAACAAGTATTCTAGCCACTGACTTTTCATCTTCTCTTTTTTTGTTCTTCTCTATTACAAAATAGAAGATAAGAAAACTGAATACGAGAATGCTACTAGCCCTCCCCACATGCTGTTGGCAAGTAAAATAACCCGACGTTGTCGCGGCTGGTGTACCAAGAGGGGATACCTTACCTAGAGGGAG
>JAMKPZ010003817.1:0-13795 GCA_024699675.1 Amphibolis antarctica | reverse complement strand
ATATAAAGGTCTCAATTCTACGTGACTTCTTATCTAGAAAAATCGAAAGAAGAGAAGAATAGCCTGATTCCCGATCCCCTCGTCAGTCGTTGGCTCACCCTTTAAACGTATTTTTATCTAGATATTCATTTCGTTAATTTCCATTAAATGTTTGTGTTGTTCTTGTTTCAATTCATAACAAAGTTTGTGTTCAACGGATATCCATTGTTTGGCTTACAACAGTTATTTTATTTTACTCAACGATTACATATAATTTAAATAGTTTATAATTTTATATATTGTAAAGTGAATATTTTCATTAATATTGTAAACAGCTTATGATAATAAATCCATTGAAAAATTCTCATTAAAATATGTTATAGCATTTCTTAATTAATAGTAAAATGTTCATTTTTTATTAATCCTTGTATTTATGTTGCATAAATTGATTGTAGCTTAGTAATTTAGATTAGTTAACGTTAACAATTAGTTGAAGATTCACATCTAACCTTTAATAATATATATTGATAATATAATTAATTTTTATTAAAATTTAAAAATATTAAAACAAAAATACGTAAAAGATGCAAGTCGATCGTGTGCCGACGTCCCGTGCCAAACCACGGGCTACGACCACCACATCATGATTACGGAAAGAAGCATGCGGCAATACTCAATAGGGCACGCTTAATACAACTGTGCTCTTAAAATTATTATTTAGTAGTTACATTTATTTATTAAATTAAATTTTTTTTATAAAATTTTAATTTTATTTTTGAATAATCATTTTTTGAAATACGATTTAATTAAATTTTATATGAATATAATAGATATATAAAGTAGGAATTTTTCATAAATATAATTTTAAAAAGAAATTTATAAAAATATCATTATTTTTTTATAATTTTGTATAATTTTTAAATATAATTTTAATACAACTGTGCTCTTCTATTTTTAAATATAATTTTTATATACTTTTTTTCTTTTTCTTTTTGTTCACATCACTTTCTCTTTGTTCTTTTTTCGCTACTTCCACTCACGCATTTAGTACCCTCGTTCCTTCCTCTTCCTTGCCCCTTCTAACGTGGAAGAGAGAAAAACTCTTCGCGTGGCGTGGGTTTCGAGTTAAAGGTAGAATTGTCTTTTTCGTCTAAAGAAAAATTGAAGAGGAGAGTAGTGATGAGTGATGTAAAAGGTATCTTTGAAAAATAAATTATGTAAGATATATATTAATTTTTCGTATCTTACATAATTTATTTTTCAGGAGTAGATATAGTAATACGAGTATATACATTTAGAGTCTGTTTATAAAAAATAGAAATTTTAGAAGAAAAAAGAAAAAAATAATTATTATTATGAAATAGAAAAAAATTTAGAATTATCTGTGTACGTTCTAAAAATTTTGAAAAATTAATTTAAAAATTTTATAAATATTTTTTATTTTAACATTTTAAACATAATTTTACATTTTCTTTGTAGCAAGGAGTTTAACCATTGTAAGAGGAGGTTGACTAAGATGCAAGAGTTCAAGAAAATATGTTGTGATGAAATTTTTGTTAATTTTAAAAAATAATTTGATTCAATAAGTAAAAAAATGATGAAAAAAATTAATACTTATATAGATAAAAAAAATTAAAATTTTTTTAAATTTTTTAAGATGAACAAATACCTAAAATTCTAAAAAAAAATTTCAAAATTTTTAATTTCTAAGATTTACAAACTCCTCTTTATCTGTCCAATTCTAAAAATCGCTTCACCACACACTTCAAAAGTTAAAAAGCAAACACAATAAAACGCATCCATAATAAACAAATAAAAAATTCCTTTTCCCAGTATGTGGCCACCGAACAACCAAAACCATGCATTGCACCTGCTTACAGCTTACTTCTCAAACAGACAAACACGCGCATATAACATCTTACACGAACGAAAAAAAAAAAAAAAAAACGCGCCTATAAATACCTTCAGCCCGTCACGGCTATCGTTTGACAAGCATGGCAGCTTCCACCTTCTCTTCCACTCCCGTCCCCCTCAACCGATGCCGCTCCTTCTCCTCCACCAGACCCAACTCCATCCTCCGCGTCTCCGCCGTCCACGCCGCCGAGCCCGCCATGAACCCCATACCCATACCACCATCCTCCTCTCCCGCGCACAAGGTTTCCGGCGGGAAGTGGGCGGTCAACAGCTGGAAGACAAAGAAGGCACTGCAGCTCCCCGAGTACCCTAGCGAGGAGGACCTCGAGTCCGTGCTCCGCACCATCGAGGCGTTTCCCCCCCTCGTGTTCGCCGGGGAGGCAAGGCTCCTGGAGGAGAAGCTGGCGGAGGCGGCAATGGGGAAGGTCTTCGTCCTCCAGGGTGGTGACTGCGCCGAGAGCTTCAAGGAGTTCAACGCAAAAAACATCCGGGACACCTTACGGGTGCTGCTCCAGATGGGCGCCGTGCTCACCTTCGGAGGGCAGATGCCGGTTATCAAGGTATGTATCGGATGCGAAACCTGAAATTAACTGAAATTTGGAGAAGCTGAAATGTTTGGAGTTGTTTGGGAATTAAGGTGGGGAGGATGGCTGGTCAATTCGCGAAGCCGAGATCGGAGGGGATGGAGGAGAAGAACGGCGTGAAGCTGCCGAGCTACATAGGAGACAACGTCAACGGTAGCGACTTCGACGCGAAGTCGAGGATCCCCGACCCGGAGAGGATGATCAGGGCCTACTCGCAGTCGGCGGCCACGCTTAACCTGCTCAGGGCGTTCGCCACTGGAGGCTACGCCGGGATGCAGCGTGTGACGCATTGGAACCTTGACTTCACGGACCACAGCGAACAGGGTGACAGGTGGAAGCTATTCCCTCTCTTACCTCCCTTCCTTCCAAAAAGATCCCAAAAGCGAAAAAATGGAATTCAAATGCTTCGAGTACTTGTCGTCGTCGGAAAAATAGGTACATGGAGTTGGCTCACCGAGTGGACGAAGCTCTGGGATTCATGGATGCCGTAGGGCTGACGGCGGACAACCCCGTCATGAACACCACGGACTTCTGGACGTCCCACGAGTGCCTGCTCCTTCCCTACGAGGCGTCGCTCACAAGAATGGACTCCACCTCCGGCCTCTACTACGATTGCTCCGCCCACATGCTCTGGGTCGGCGAACGCACCCGCCAGCTCGACGGTGCCCATGCCGAGTTCCTTCGTGGCATCGCCAACCCACTCGGCATCAAGGTACGCAACACGACGTACGGCCCCAGCTAGCTCGACCACCGAATCAATCATCCCATCCAACTCAAGTTAATTCGTTGCCCGCAGGTGAGCGACAAGATGAAGCCGATGGAGCTCGTGAAGATCATCGAGATCCTGAACCCACAGAACAGGCCCGGTCGGATCACGGTGATCACGAGGATGGGCGCGGAGAACATGAGGGTGAAGCTGCCGCACCTGATCAGGGCCGTCCGCGGGGCCGGGCAGATTGTGACCTGGGTCACCGACCCCATGCACGGGAACACCATGAAGGCCCCGTGCGGTCTCAAGACCCGACCGTTCGACGCGATCCTCGTAAGATCCTCCTTCATGGTCTCCTCGGTCGCGGGTTCGATCGATCGATCTGTCACCATTAATGGCTGACGTTTCGGTTTGGTTTCGGCAGGCGGAAGTCAAGGCCTTCTTCGACGTGCACGAGCAGGAGGGCAGCCATCCGGGGGGAGTTCACCTGGAGATGACGGGCCAGAACGTGACGGAGTGCATCGGAGGGTCGAGGACGGTGACTTTCGACGACCTCAGCTGCCGCTACCACACCCACTGCGACCCGAGGCTGAACGCGTCTCAGTCGCTGGAGATGGCGTTCATCGTGGCGGAGCGGCTGAGGAAGACGAGGATGGCCTCCAGGCAGCCAGGCCGGATGAGTTCTGACCCTCCACTTCTATTTGGATGAGCTCTGCTTTGGAAACCACGTGCGTGTTCTCCTATTTTGTTCACGTTGTTAAGCCACTTTCTCTTCGTTGTGTAGTGTGAGAACGTGGGAAATGGTGGGCATCTCATCTGTGTATTTAGAATCGTGGAGAAATAAAATAATATAAATTTTAAAATAGATAGAAAATAAAAGTGATAGAATTTGATAAAAAATTATAAAATAAAGGTTATTTGTACGCAGAAATTAAGAAGAATTTTAAATCTTCGTTTGGTTACGGTGGGAATTAATAGGAAAGTTTAATATTAAATTTTTTTTAATTTTGAAATAATAAAAGTTATTAAAAATTTAATTTTTTAATATGAAAGTTTAAGAATGAAAGTTTAATTTTTATAAAAATGACATTTATTAGTTTCATCAACATAAAAAGACACTTCATTTTAACGTTATTGACGCATTATAAAAGATACATTATTATAAAAAATAACATTATACATTTCTATCAATCATAGACAACATAATTTCCTCACATAATCTATTAGTTGATTTTTTTCGCTCTTCTGAATTTAATCCACCCAAAGTAAATATATGATCTTTTCCATCAACTTCTACCTCATTTGAATAATAATCATCATTTATTAATATCTCATTTTATAGATTTTCTAATAAATCTATTCTATTAGTTTTCTGAATAAAGTTATAAACTAAAAAGCATGTGACGAAAAAAAATGTTTAAGTGCATGTGACTAATTGTGTAATATATGTAACCTCTGCAGGAGATAACAAATCTTGTTCAATCGACGTATGTGCCTATTCACTTGTTGATTGTTGCTGTACGTCTGTAATTAGTGCATTACAAATGAATTTCTTATATTCAACCACTGTAAACGATCTTGTCTTGAAGGATTTTCTAGGCCACTGATTCACATCATATATTGTCCTCGATATCAACTTCACAAGACCGATTCTACAAAATAATTTTGAATGTCTGTGCTGTATGGAATCCAAAAACAGTGTGCACCAATTCAGTTTTATTTTCTACATCACAGCATATGTGGCATATAAACAAATTCTCTAGATATGTTCATCATTGTCTTTCTTTTGAAAAATCTGTGCTTACAGAATTTTAGCTACAAATTTGACTTTGCCATTGAGTTCATCAACATACTGTAATTTGCCATGTGAATGAGGGGTTCTTGCTATCGAACTGATGTTCCAATCTAGCAAGTTCAAAGATATTGTATTTAATTGTACACCCTCATTTGTCAATTTAAGAGTATTATATACCAACTGAGGAGTAATTTCAAAAATAGTGTTATCAATGTTGCTAAATAATCTGTCTTCCTCAACATGCAAGTTAGCATAAAAAGCAGCTATCACTTCTCTAAATACATCTACTTTACAGCTTGTTGGTATTATGTCTAGCAGACCTTGAAACTGTAAGAGATCCTTCATTTCTTGTAAATCTGTAAAGTTTATAGGCCTTTCATATAGTATTTCAAGATTCAAAAATTTATGGTAATTGTCTGGGCATTCCTGATTTCTAAAATATAGATTTTCTACTATCATACCTTTCTCAGGAAATGAATTAGAAGTGCTTGGCAAATCTTCAACATTCTCTGTTTGTGAGTGAGACATAACCAATCTCAACTTATCTTCATTCTGCACCTCTGAAGTCTCTTGTTACTGATTTACATACTCCTCTTCAGCTTGCAAATTAAGAGATTCTTCTATGGTTTGTTGATTAGAGATTGTTGGAGGACTGTAATGCTCTTCCATTAAATCTGAAAGTTGATGTTTTGTAGCTTCCTCCATAGTTTGTTCAATAACTGACACATGCTCAAAAACTGATTCTTGTATTTGTTGTAACTGTAATATTTCTTCAACCTATTCCTATGCATCAATCCTAACAGTTGCATCAATTTTTTTTTCTTCATGCTTTGCAAATATTCACCCAATGTCTGAGAATCACTTGTGTCAGAAAGTTGTTATTGTTCTTCCACAGAGACAGATAGTGCCCATTGTGATTTTAAATTTCTTAAAATGTCTTCAATGTTGTCCATTCAATCTGTTGGAAAACTGTCTGTCTCTGTAAAAATAGTTTTACCAACAACTGTAAGTATACCATTTGATTCATCATTAATTCCAGTATACTTTTCACACTGTGGTGGAATATTCATTACAAGAGCATCTTCTTCCTTCCATTGCCTCATTAATTGAATATAAATTCGTGGAAGTCTTTCTTTCCTATCGATATACTTTTGCATTTCAACAAAAGCTCGAAATCTATCATGCCTTGTATTTTTCAATACATACTCAGTAACATCATTCCTTTTATTTATCAAATTGAATGATGATGTACCTTTAAAAACATTCATCACACATAAGTTATGCATAGCAAAACTTGACAATATTGCTGGAATTGCATCAACTATAAACAGAGATGACTTTGAAATAGTCACTTCTCTTTTCTCAAAATTATCAAGCACCTTTTGAAAACAACTCAATTCAAAAGATGACAAAAATGTTTTACCTATCCACAGACCTTCATTTTCACCCTCACTGCTAGCAGACTTTGAACTACTGCTCCAACTATCTGAAGTGACCACTTCAACTTGTTTCTGTGTAGTGGTGGTTTTAAACCAATCTTCAAACTCTTCAACCCTACTTTTAGGGGTGAACCGTTCTAAAGTTGACGGTTGTGGATGGATGGGTTTAGTCTTCTTCGGCTTTGGAGCGCGTTTGTTATGTCTTCTTTCAATAGGTCTTGAAGATTGTCTTATTTCAAATGTACTGAGCAGTGTCATTGAATCAACAAATGATTGTAAGACATATCGCTCAACACACCTGATATTGTGTATTTTTTCTCCCTGCGACTGTAATCATAGTCGCCAATTATCTCTTTCTGCATTTTTCTTCTCCTCAACAACAACTTCAAAAACCTCAGGAGAGAAGTTATACCTTGACTTCAACAGCTGTATCTCTTTGTCAACCTTGTCGATTTTGACCTGCTATGTACACGGCACTAGCAGTGGAACTTGAATGGTCTTCTTCCTACGTGCCATTCCTACGTTACTGTCACTGAAGCTTCCTCTCTAAGTAATGCACCACGCAATTGTCGGGAAGACTAGGGCACAGGGCATTATGAATTTAAGCCTTATATATGCTTAGAGATTAGAGGTTAAAGTTGTCGAATTTTTATAATCGTATCTTACCATAAAGATATTTGCTATTCAATAATACCTTTAGTCCTTAACTAAAGTTATCACGTCTAATTCACATGATGAGAGAATTAGCGTTTTGTGTTAAAAGACCGGATGATTGTATTAAATGACCGGCGTTTTAACATTCACACGTGACTTTGTAAGTTAGGTGCGTGCATTGTACAATATGATCATCAAGTTAATATTCGAAGGGGTATAGTTAGGTAAATAAGTGTTACATATGAATATAGTTCGTGAAAAATCACGATAGAATGTCATGTAAAATTTTAAGTTCACACGTGATGAGAGAATTAGTGTTTTATGTTCAAAGATTAGACGATTGTATTAAAAGACTGGTATTTTAATATTCACACGTGACTTTTTCCGTTAGGTGCATGCGTTCTAAAGTACACGCCCTACTACCGAACATCACGTGTTAATGTTAAAATGCCGGTCTTTTAGTACAATTTTCCGATCTTTTAACATAAAACACCGACTCTCTCATCACGTGTGAACTTAAAATTTCACGTGACATTCTACTCTGATTTTTCACGAACTATATTCATACGTAACACTTATTTAAGTAACTACACTCATTCCAATATCACGCCGAAGTATTCTAAATATTGAACATATGTCATCTACTAGCTTAAAATATTATGGTGGAATTTTTTTAAATTAATTCGATTTGAATTAAAAAGGGTTTTGATGAAATAATTAAAAATACTTAACCTGGATCGAATGGGTATAGTTTTAAATAATTTAGCATTAACTGAAATAATATGTCCAGTATGTTGAAGTAACAAGTAAATAGATAATTAACAAATATAATTACGACTGTTAAATTACCATCACATAATGATTAAACATTAATTAAGTACTCATCATCAAAACATAATAGTCTTAGTGAGATACCCTTAAAACGCCTAACTACTGTTCACACACCACGTGTACTTTACAAAGTACGTGCCTAACTTAAAAAGTCACATGTGAATGTGAAAACGCCGGTCTTTTAATACAATCGTCCAGTCTTTTAACATAAAACGCTGATTCTCTCATCATGTGTGAACTTAAAAGTTCACGTGACATTCTATGGTGATATTTCACGAACAATATTCATATATAGCACTTATTTAAGTAACTATATCCATTCACATTAATTCTCTGAACTGTTCTAAATATTAAACATATTTAATCTACTAAGTTAAAAATTTAAAACACTTAATCAAACATTCAAGTGTTAATTAATTTAGCATTAACTTAAATATTTAAAACACTTAACCTGGATTATGTTGATGATCACCAAATTATGTTTATGTTGTAGTTATCTATTGTTTTCCTTTTCAATTTTCAATTTTCAATTAAGTTGATGTTGTATTTTACTTTTTCACAGTTTTAAAACACCTAAAGTTAAGAATGTTAAGTGTAATTATCTATTATTTTAAGTGTAGTTATCTATTGCTCTAAGTCCGAACAATATATGTCCCCCTTTCTGTGATTATTTAACAAAGTATTGGGATTAGAGAATAAATGGAAGCATTCAATCAGATAAAATTAAATCACTTATACAAATAATTCAATCACTTGAAATAAGAAAAAAATACCCTTGCATTACAATTCAATCACTTATACTGAAAAGTTAATTACGATAAACATACCCTTCAATTACAATTCAATAAGAAATCAGAAAAGTACAAGTTATCCTTGATTTCTCCTTCGATTTTGAATAGTACTGATTATAGTTTCACAAATTTGTCAACCAATTTGTTCTCCTAATTGTGTAATATACGTAACCTCTGCAGGAGATAATAAATCTTATCCAGTCGACGTATGTGGTTATTCACTTCTTGATTATTGGTGTATGTTTGTAACTGATGCATGAGAAATGAATTTCTTATATTTAGCTACTGTAAAAGATCTTGTCTTGAAGAATTTTCTGTGTCTGATATCAACTTCACAAGACTAATTCCATAAAATAATTTTGAATGTCTATGCTGTATGGAATCCAAAAATAGTGTACACCAATTTAGTTTTATTTTCTGCATCACAGCATATGTAACATAGAAACAAATTCTCTTGATATGTTCAGCATGCCTTTTCTTCTAAAAAATTTGTGCTTGCAGAATTTTGGCTATAAATTTGGCCTTTCCATTAAGATGTTCATGATACTATAATCTACCATGTAAATGAGGGGTTCTTGCTATCGAACTGATATTCTAATCTAGCAAATTCAAAGATGTTCTACTTAAATATACACCTTCATTTGTCAATTTAAGAGTATCATATACCAACTGAGGAGTGATTTCTAAAACAATCTTATCTATGTTGGTAAATAATTTACCCTCGTCAACATATAAGTTAGCATAGAATGCAGCAATGACTTCTCTGAATACATCTAACTTACAGTTTGTTGGTATAATATGTAACAGACCTTGAAAGTTGAGATCTTTAATCTCTTGTAAATCTTTAAAATTTACTGGTTTTTCGTACAGTATCTTATAATTCAAATTTCTTTTATGATTGTCTAGACATTCCTGATTTCGAAAATATAGATTGTTTACTGTCATATCTTCCTTAGGAAATAAATGAGAAGTACTTAGCAAATCTTCAACATTCTCTATCTATGACTGATATATAACCAATCCCAACTGATCTTCATTGTGCACCTCTAAAGTCTCTTATTGGTGATTTACATGCTCTTCTTCAGCTTGGACATCAATAGATTCTTGTATGCGTTGTTTAGTTGAGATTCTTGAAGGACTATAATGTTCTTCCATTACTACTGAAATTTGATGTTGTGGAGCTTCCTCCATGCTAGTTTTAGGGCTCAACCATTCTGAAGTTGACGGTTGTGGACGAATGGTTGTAGTGTTGTTATGCTTTGGAGCATGCTTCTTATGTCTCCTTTCAGCAGCTCTAGAACACTCTCCTATTTCAAACGTACTGAACGGTATTATGGAATCACCAAATGATTTTAACACATTTCACTCAGCACACCTGATATTATGTAGTTTTTCTCCTTCCGACCGTAACCGTAGTTGCAAGTTCTTTGTTTCTACAATGTTGACCTCCTCTGCAATAACTTCAAAGACGTCAATAGAGAAGTCATACTTGGACTTCAGTAGCTCTATCTCCTTCTCAACTTTGTCGATTTTAACCTGCTATGTACGCGGAAGTACTGGTGGAACTTCAATGTTCTTCTTCCCATGTGTCATTGCTACATTACTGACAGTGAAGCTTCTTCTCCAAGTCACACACGACGCACTTGCTCTTGCTTAGGAAGACTAGGGCACAGGGCATTATGAATTTAAGCTTTATATATGCTTAGAGATTGGGGCTTAAAGTTATCGGATTTTTATAATCTGATCTTACCAAAAAGATATTTGCTATTCAATACTACCACTTATTTGAAAGACCGGATGATTGTATTAAACAACCGGCGTTATATGTTAAAAGACCGGACGATTGTATTAAACAACCGACGTTATATGTTAAAAGACCGGACGATTGTATTAAAAGACCGGGATTTTAGCATTCACACGTGACTTTTTAAGTTAGGCGCGTGCGTTGTACAGTATGGCCATTAACTTAATATTCGAAGGGGTATAGTTACATGTCACGTGAAATTTTAAGTTCACACGTGATGAGAGAATCGGCATTTTATGTTAAAAGACCGAACGATTGCATTAAAAGACCGGTGTTTTAACATTAACACGTGACTTTTTAAGTTAGGCGCGTGCGTTGTACAGTATGGCCGTCAACTTAATATTCAAAGGGGTATAGTTAGATATCACGTGAAATTTTAAGTTCACACGTAATGAGAGAATCAACGTTTTATGTTAAAAAACTAGACGATTATATTAAAAGACCGACGTTTTAACATTCACACGTGACTTTTTAAGTTAGGCGCGTGCGTTGTACAGTATAGCCGTCAACTTAATATTCAAAGGGGTATAGTTACATGTCACGTGAAATTTTAAGTTCACATGTGATGAGAGAATCGATGTTTTATGTTAAAAGACCGGACGATTGTTGTAAAAGATCAGCGTTTTATGTTAACATTCACTCGTGACTTTTTAAGTTAGGCACGTGCGTTGTACAGTATGGCTGTCACCCAAATAATTCAATTAACGGTACTTCCATGTAATTGTAAGGTAAAGTCACGAAAGTACCGTTTATACACGGGTCTGTAAACGGTACTTCTGTTTGTCACTACTTTATTTCTACAGTACTTCCGCCTTTTTTAAACATTGGAAAACTACTTCACAGTTTTCTACAACGATAGCAGGGTTACTCTTGAAGCTTTATATCAATCTGTATGCAGTAAACATACTTAAATGATAACAATAAGTTTTGTTATAGAACGTTAACATTAAATTCTTCATTTAAACAGCAAGGATAATTAATTAGAGAACATCATCCTTAACAATCTCTACATTTTTTATGACTACAAAATTAAACATATATATTAAAAACATATATGTTACCAAACACAAGTCCTAACCTGAATGAATTTCAATATTTCAATATATTACATCAGTTTATTTGACTAAAACAGTTACATGTAATGTAAGCATGCTTGTGTCATACTCCTTTTCAAGTATCATCTTCCCTGTTTTATTAACAACTACTTGCATTAAGGCAAGTAGTTATGTAATGACCTACTTCCCCACACCCATGACACATCATTCTCTTCTTATGGTGTTAATTTCTTCAATGAAAGCTTTTAATCGTTGAGAATGGGCAAGTCTTCCTTTGGTTTTTCTTGATGTAGATGGATCATTCACCACAAAACCAGTTGGTAAATCAACTGTAGTGGGGTTATTTCCACTTTGATTATCTTGTATACATTGCACACGTAATCCACTGGTTCTCTTCAACAAATCATCAAAAGTTGATTTCACTAATGCGTACTGTTTTGTTGAGAAAGCAGTGTCCACCAATTTGAATGCACTAGACCGTAAGTCTCATCTCATGAGAGGAGTAAACTTGTGACAAATACAAAAAGATGTTTCATCAGCATCAATTGAGGAAATAAAATTCTATGATGAATATAATAAACATACCCATCAACATGATCTGGTGGTCCACCAATAGTGCTATTGTGATATCTGCAGTGAATGGTCTATCTATGCAATATATATTTGCTTGGTACGTGGGTGATCTGTTTCTTCCATAATACAAAAAAAATATGATGATAAAGAAGACCTTCATATTCAAATTGACTATTTTAGGTTTTGTAGACATCATTGGATTCCAATTTTCAAAACAATATTGCATACCTACTTTGCTTTTTTTTTATTAAGATATGTCGATCCTTTTCTTATTTCATCTTAGAATACAGAAAAAAATATTCCTTGTATAACTTGCAGACACTTGAATTTCAATTGAGGTAGAGAACAAAAGTGTTAACTTTGTTGTCAAAGTAATTAAGTCTTTATGTTCCTCAGATTGACGTCTTGCTTTCAATGCTCTATCATATTGGAAAACAAATTCTAAAAAAAGAGTATGAGAATGCACATACCCATCAAAAAATGAATTTACGTTCTTAGACCTTTGACTTGTGGTCATGTCTGCCATAAATATATCTTTCATATAGCATGGAACCCAATGCTATCAGATGATATATGTAATTTAACCAAGAGTTACCATGCAGTGTCGGATATTTAACTGTCAATAATTCTCACTCCTTTTCAAACTCTTCAGGAGTCGTTGCACCATATATACATTTAATCAACCTTAAAGTTGACATCAGTGCGCATCTCTGGGACATGACCGATGGCATTTCGGCCAATATGCTAAGAACAATAACGATGTACAAAATCTGGAAAAACTTCATGAATAACTGCACACATTGCATGATCTTAATCTATAATAATGGTCTTTGGATTCTTGCCAAACATGCAAGTTTGGAATGTACTAAACAACCAATGAAAAGATTTTTTTGTCTCATCTACTGGTAAAGCACACCCAAACAATGTGGACTGCTTGTGGTGATTTACTCTAATAAATGTTGTGAAAGGCATGTTGAAATTATTGGTCTTATAAGTGGTGTCAAAAACAACCACATCTCCAAACTTCATATATGCTTCACGAGCCCTTCCATTATCCCAGAAGACACTTCTGACTGTATGATCTTCATCTAATTCAAAACAGAAGAAATTATTTGGATCCTTATGACTTTGTTACTGAAAATACTGTACTACCATCATACATTCATTGCCCATATTATTCTTTCACCTAATCCTGTTAAGGTGAATAACTTGATCAGGACTAATATTTTGCTATGACATATTTGAAAGAAAATTTGCCACTTTGTAACGTTGAATGTCACATTCTGAGAGGGTATTCAGCAACCATTTTGATACAGATGATATCTTTTTATGAGATCTTAACGTCTTCGATTTTGTAGGTGATGCAAGAACATGATTATGCTCTTTGACAAATTTCTCAACCACCCACACATTTAATTCATTGCGCACCACATAAAACCTTACAGCACAACTCTCCCGAATGTCTCGTTGTCTACCTACATCACTTCCCGAGCAATGTTTGTTATTCATGTCCTTATGTCCCTCTTTATAACAAACAAAATTACGTGTTATTAATTCTCCACTAACTTTTGATTTTCTGAACCAACTTTTTCTAATAGCAAAACATTTCTTCATTGCATATGCATTATAAAAATTATATGCATCATGCTCCGAAGAAAATTTCATGG